>JAMWET010003002.1:0-10000 GCA_024036415.1 Prochilodus magdalenae
CTGGGGTCCAGCTCAAAGAATAAAAGCGAGGGACACCCAGGAGGCAGGAGGGAGGGAGAGAGGGATGGGAAAAAAGAGAGTGAGAGGGAGATGAGAGGATGAGAGGAGGGGTGGAGGGATGAAGGGATAGAGGGGGTGGAGTGAGGTCTATTTGCTCAGGATAAGAAGGCAAAGGAGAGGAAAAAATAACCTGGGGAAATACAGCATGAAGGGATGATGGAGAGAGCGCTCAGAGGAGAGAAAATAAGGGGTGGAAAAGGAGGAGAAGGAGGGAGGATCAAAAAGAGGTTGTGGAAAAAGGAGAGGAAAACAGGGACGAAAAAGAAGAGTAAAGGAGGAAAATGGGCAAAATGGAGTATGCAAAAGGAGGGATGAAAAGGAGTAGAAGAAAGGAAAGACAAAAAAGGAGGACAGGAAAAACACATAGAGAGAGAG
This sequence comes from Prochilodus magdalenae, assembly GCA_024036415.1. Lineage (NCBI taxonomy): Eukaryota > Metazoa > Chordata > Actinopteri > Characiformes > Prochilodontidae > Prochilodus > Prochilodus magdalenae. The sequence goes on from JAMWET010003002.1 coordinate 436, forward strand.
AGAGAGAGAGAGAGAGAGACATAGTGAGAGAGTCTATGCAGCTGAGAGTGTCTGTGTGCAGCTGTGTGCAGGTGAGAGCGTCCATGTGCAGGTGAGAGCGTCCGTGTGCAGCTGTGTGCAGGTAAGAGCGTCTGTGTGCAGGTGAGAGTGTCTGTGTGCAGCTGTGTGCAGGTAAGAGCGTCTGTGTGCAGGTGAGAGTGTCTGTGTGCAGCTGTGTGCAGGTGGGAGCTTCCGTGTGCAGCTGTGTGCAGGTGAGAACGTCCATGTGCAGGTGAGAGCATCCGTGTGCAACTGTGTGCAGGTGAGAGCGTCCGTGTGCAGCTGTGTGCAGGTAAGAGCGTCTGTGTGCAGGTGAGAGTGTCTGTGTGCAGGTAAGAGCGTCTGTGTGCAGGTGAGAGTGTCTGTGTGCAGCTGTGTGCAGGTAAGAGCGTCCGTGTGCAGGTGAGAGCGTCCGTGTGCAGCCGTGTGCAGGTGAGAGCGTCCGTGTGCAGCGGTGTGCAGGTGAGACTTTGTTCCGTCCCCCGCTCTGTGATTATGTGGGACAGGAAAGGGGAAGCGCTCAGTGAATGTGCGTGCAAAGCTGCTGCTTGTTGTGTCTCAGGTGTTGGGTTCTGAGGGTGAGCGGAGGATTATCATTACTTAGCACAATAAACACTCACACGCACACAGGTAGCACACCTGCGTGTCTGTCAGTGGCTCATTCTTGTGATGTCACACGTGCTGGCCGCAGTTCTGAGCGACAGGATTAGCGGTGAGGTGTGTGTTTTCCTTTTTCCTTTTTGTTGCAGATTGTTTAATGCGACGTTTGAATTCCACACACACTCGGCTGAGATTTGGGCTTCACGCTGGCTGAAGCACCGGCTGGGCCGCAGGCGTCTACGGCATTTATTATGTGACACTGTGGCCACCAAAACAATGGAATGTCACCGCGTAACAGCGTTTACTGGGTTAGCAGAACTGATCAAACACGACTAGCTAGCTATGTTAGCGTCCACTCAGGTGTCAACACAGCACATCAAACGTAAAGCACAGCCAGCTGGACATACACGTTTCCACGCGCCGTTACTAACCTAGCTTATCAAACTATCAGCACTAGCTAGCAATGCTAGCGCTCAGACATTTCACTCATGTCCGCTTCGCTGCCAGAAATGAAACAGCACAGGCCAGCATGCAAAACCTCCTTGTGGTATGATCATGCTGGGTGACCAGTAAAACCAGCCCCAGACCCGCACCAGATCAGAATGAACCAGCATAGACCAGTTTAGACCGTCATGCAGATCTGTGCTGGTTTGTTCAGCACACCAATCCCACACCTAGCGAGCTACATTAGCGTTCTTAACACTGGCTCAAGTGTCATATTACAAATATAGCCTACCAGGCTAACAGCTAGTGAGCTACATTAGCTTTCTTAACACTGGCTCAAGTGTCATATTACAAACTTAGCCTACCAGGCTAACAGCTAGTGAGCTACATTAGCTTTTTTTACATTAGCTCAAGTGTCATATTACAAACATAGCCTGCCAGGCTAACACCTAGCGAGCTACATTAGCTTTTTTATATTACATTGGCTCAACTGTCATATTACAAACATAACCTACCAGGCAAACAGCTAGTGAGCTACATTAGCTTTTTTAACATTAGCTCAACTGTCATATTACAAACATAGCCTACCAGGCTAACAGCTAGTGAGCTACATTAGCTTTCTTAACATTAGCTCAAGTGTCATATTACAAACATAGCCTACCAGGCTAACAGCTAGTGAGCTACATTAGCTTTCTTAACATTAGCTCAACTGTCATATTACAAACATAGCCTACCAGGCTAACACCTAGCGAGCTACATTAGCTTTCTTAACACTGGCTCAACTGTCATATTACAAACATAGCCTACCAGGCAAACAGCTAGTGAGCTACATTAGCTTTTTTTTTTTTTTTACATTAGCTCAAGTGTCATATTACAAACATAGCCTACCAGGCTAACAGCTACGTGAGCTACGTTAGCCTTCACACAAGTTTGCTCAAGTGTCATATAACAGATAGCTAAGCAAGCTAGGCTAAGAATTAGTGATAAGCTTTCACAACAGTCACTTGAGAGTGTTATTATAAGGACAAGCATGTCAAATGATGATTAAGAATGTGAGCTAAACTATAAAACAGAAAATTAGCTAAAAGATAAACAATGACTGAAAAGTAAAACAAGATAAGGAAGTAAAACAAATATCAACATGTGAAATTATATATAAAAATATATATTACATATATAATATATAATATAATACTTGTTAAGCTAACACCACAGCTAGTTAGCGACATTAGCTTTCATTAAGTCATAACTGATCATGTCTCTTCTGACCAGAAATCGTGTTTTAACCAAGACTGTGCTAGCCAAGGCCTCTCCTCATCAGGTTCAGCAACTTCAGCAATGTTAGCACAAGACTTCTCAACACAGTCATAAAGACGCTAGTTCTTGTTCAAACGTATGCACCAGACAAACTACTCATCCTGATTAGCAGACATGAAACAACATGCTAGGCTAAGCGCTGCACACGTTTCCCATTACTCTATTTTCCCCTGTGTATGACACTTTGTGACTTTACATATATATACAGGACTTCACTCAGAGCTCTTCACTAACTCTGAATCACCATTAGGGAACCAGACGCACACTTGCCCCTTTAGCGGACATGAACTGACATGCTAACTGCGGCACGCTAGCAGGATTCGTCACTGTTGTTCTCCATCATTCCCAGAAATCCATCACTACGAGACTGAGTTTGAGGGTATTCCTGATCTCCAGGAATATGGAACAGACGCACACTCATCATGACTAGCAGACAAGCCATTACAAGCTAGCGTGCTAACGGCTGCACGTTATCAGCATCGTCGTCTTATCATGTTTAATGGTGAGTCTGGGGAACTCAAGCTAATCACCTGCCTGTAGATGAGTCAGACCAAACACAACACCCATGTGTGACATCACAACCACGGCTAACTGACAGTCGGGCACCCTACAGGGTTTAAGGACCAGGCCTGAAATAGTGTGGGCATGCTTGTGTTAACACAGACCAGGACCCTCAGTTTATAAATCAGCAAAAATCCCAATCAGGTATTCGGCCCGAACCGCTCGGCCTGCAGGCGGGAGCAGTCAGTCGCTGACCTTGAATTCGATATTGTGCCCTGACTGATTCCAGCATGCACTCAAAACCTCTTTAATTACAGACACACACTTCACTCTCTCCCTCTCCCTCTCTCTCTCTTTCTCTCCCCGTCTGTAATTGGCACTGTCTCTGTTCGTTAATTAAAGTGAGAGACTAATTGTAGCCCAGTGGTGCTCACCCGCTCACATAACTGCCATTTAACTCAGAGAGAGAGAGAGAGAGAGAGAGAGAGAAAGAGAGAGAGAGGGGACACAGAAAGAGAGGAAAGCAATGAGAAGTGTGAGAAAGAGAAAAAGGAAAAAAGATTGAGAGGAAGTGAGAGAGCAAGAGAGAGAGAAAGAGTTAGATTAGAGAGACAGAAGAAGAGAGCATGAGAGAGAGAGAGAGAGAGAGACAGAGAGAGAGAGAGAGAGAGAGAGAGAGAGAGAGAGAGAGAGAGACAGAGTAAGGGTTTAAGTGAAATGGGGCTGAAGTGGGGGGGCGAGGGGAGTAAACAGAGGGAAAGAATGTGAAAAAAGGAGGCCAAGGAGAAAGAGAGGTGAAACCGACCAGAAGAGAAAGAAAAGAGGGATTACAGAGCAAGCGAGAGAGAGAGAGAGAGAGACAGAGAGGGTGAGGAGTGATGAACCCAGCAGCGTTTCTATCCATCACTGTGGCGTGACGACAAACACACACCATACATACACATACATACACACGGTGATTTACTGAAGATCTGTCAGATATCAGCGCTTATTATACAGCTGTCAATCATTCCCATACATCTCAGATAAGCCCCACATACCTCGCTATGTGTAGTTATGGTCAGTAATGACACAACTTAAAGATGAAAACATAAATAACTCTGAATTATTGTTTTAATCTGCGTGTTAAGATGAGGTGGATCAACTCTCACGTCCGGGTCAGAACCGCTACGGCGCTGGCTGAGGCCTGGTTGTTCAAATAGACCGGGTTCCGAACAACCTGCTTATCATTCTAGCACTTTCCTTGTGTTGAGAAATAGAAGAGGGCACGGCTGGAGTGGATAAGATGAGTTACAATTCTGAAACTAATGAATAAGTTTAGTGCCAGTGGGCTCTAATGCTAGCTACAGGTTAGCTAGGTGAGCTAACTAACATTAGCACCCACTGGCAACAGCCAACTAGCCCACTGTGGATTCCCTTGTCATAGACTTTGGGTTTATCGGTTGGTTCTTGCTCTAAACCCACACCTAAATGTTTTGGTTGTTAGCTCCTTGTCTATGCTACCCAATTAGCTAGCCATGGCTAACTAAGATTGGCCCTTGTCTGAAAGGCCCAACTTCCATGACAGGAAGATGTGGGTTCATAGCTGCCCAACTAGCTAGCCTTGGCTAACAGAGGTTGACCCGTATCTGGCAGACAAAGCTAACAGCCAGAACAGGAAGGTGAGGGTTCATCGCTGTCTAACTAGCTAGCCTTAGCTAACTAAGATTGAGTCGTATCTGGCAGACAAAGCTAACAGCCAGAACAGGAAGGTGAGGGTTCATCGCTGCCTAACTAGCTAGCCTTAGCTAACTAAGATTGAGTCGTATCTGGCAGACAAAGCTAACAGCCAGAACAGGAAGATGTGGGTTCATGGCAAGGAAAGGTACCTGTAGCCTATATCATGGAGGTACGCAACGGGCCAGTTTGGATTTTGCCAATGGGTGCTAACGTTAGCTAGGCTAGCTAGGTTAACAGTAGAGCCCTGTGATGCCAAACCTTTTGTTTTAAGAACTGGCCTCACCAGCTGCAGCTATTTCCCCTTCTCCTTCCTTCTCTTTCATCACAAGTAAAGCGCTGCAGCGTTAACCCAGTCGTTCTCGACTCGGATCTATTCAAACTACAAGGAACACAGAACCACAACGTGCAGGAAAGTGGAGAACCTCCGCCGGAGCAGTAGAGACCTGGACCTGGACGGCTTAACAAGCAGAATGGAGGTGACCGTGGAAAAGGGTTCACAGGCTTCATCGGTGTTTGATTTTGGAACCCGTAGGAGCGTCCGGACCCGGAAACAGCCATTACATCATTCCTACATCACTCCACTAGCGGATACCGATTTCTCCTTCCAGCATTCCTTCCCTGCACACGTGTATCAACGTACACCTTTGAGATGAAATCCTAATTATGTTATTGCTGTATGTATCAGTATAATGGCAGTATTAGCCGAGTGTTTACACTGTGCGGCCCACACATTCCGCAGAGAGAGACGCTCCGACCGCTCGGATAAATAAAAAAAAAACGACTGACGCTAAGCTTCTTGCATTACCAGAGAATTTGGAGGATCTTCTCATGCTCACACACACACTCACACACAAACACACACTTCCGCACACCGTGTCTGTCAGCGTAAGAGGATCAGTCAGCCGGAGTTGATGACGTTGAGCTCGGCTCCTCCACTAAAGCCTGTTACGCGGCATGTGATGGACGCTCCGCTTTCACTTCCTCGGCGCTCCCGTACCACACGCTTACACTTCTCACAGGCGGGGACGTAAATAAGGTGGCGTGTTTACACTCCGCTCGGTGAACTTCTGACTTTCCTAACACTTCTGGACTTAAGACATTCGCCGCATCTCCACTCAGACACTAAAGAGCATGTTTACTGTACCACACTGTAGAACTGACTGGTGGGTGGGGGGGTGAAAGAAAGAGAGAGAGAGAGGGAGGGAGAGAAGAGAGAAGGAGAGGAGCTAGATAGGGATTACTGGATGGTGATGTCTCAGGGTGAGGAATGGCTGGCAGCGAGCGTGTGGAAGCCTGTCCCGATCTTACAGTTAAATTTGACTGAATGTGTGTGGGTGTGGGTGTGTATGTGTGTGTGTGGGTGTGTGGGTGTGTATGTGTATGTGTGTGTGTGTGTGTGTGTGTGGGTGGGTGTGTATGTGTATGTGTGTGTGTGTGGGTGTGTATGTGTATGTGTGTGTGTGTGTGTGGGTGGGTGTGTATGTGTGTGTGGGTGTGTATGTGTGTGTGTGGGTGTGTATGTGTATGTGTGTGTGTGTGTGTGTGTGTGTGTGTTTTGTCTGGTTCATTTTTGTCTTCATTCTGAGCCAAACAGACAAAACACTCTTCCTCACACACCCACACACACACAGGCTCATTACAAAACCCTCACGTATCTCCTGTGTGTGTGACTACACACATTTATTTGTCATACAGCCGTCTCGTCTCGTTCTATCTGATTTGAAAATGCCTTCATTTGGTGGAGGCCTGCCCTGGCACAGTTCCGAGGAGAATCCCCTGTAGACTGGGATTGTATCCACTGCTGGTAGACCCGTATGACCGTACGCTTCCACACACCTGCAGATTCAGCTACTTCCTCACACTATGGTCTTCGGCCACGCCCACATGCCGTCCCTCCTTTTAGCCAATTATTAACATCTGCTCTGGAGCCATTTTCCACACATGGAACGAGACACTCCCTGCACTGTAGCTCCTCCTCCCAATCTATGGATCCCGTCACTCACACCCCACAGGGGTTTATAGCCCTTTATCCTTGTGCAGCGCCATCTACAGGAGCCTGAAGTTTTTGTTGATTTTTACTTTTCATTTGATCACATGAGCTGCTGTTTACACCATGTGGAAATTTCATGAGGAATGGACCAACAGAAATGGCCCAAAACGGTTTGGAAAGACGTCTGGTTCCATTGACTTCCATTAAAATGAAACGCGGTTTTTGGCCTCTCCTGTAACGTTGTCATTTTGGAGATACCTGTTTTTATTTGGACAGCGACGATAGGTAAACCCTTGTCGCTACGATTCTGTCTTTCTCAGTTTTGGACCTAATTTGAACATCCATGTTGTTCTTCTTTTTCCTGTTCTGTTTAAATTACATAATACATGGACTAAAGGGAATGGCCTGCAATGACTTGGAAAGATGTCTGGTTCCATTGACTTACATTAAAAGTAAAGTATGTCTATTTGTCTCCTGTATAGTCACTTGTATACTTGTTTTTCTCAGGAATGGTAACTTTACAGGAGACAGGAGAAAACACACACTTCACTTTCAATCCAAGCTGACAGAGAAAAACAAAAATTTGAATATTTTTTTACATTATTTGTACAAGCTCCTCTTTGCATTGTATTAAAATGTCTGGACGAAGGAACCAGAGAAACTGATGAATAAATATCTTACTGAAATAACTCCCATCCATCACAGGGCCTGACAACAATGTGTACATAAATACTGAAGTCTGTCACAACAGCACAGAGTATGGAGTCACTGTTTTCCCATTGTCAACATCCATATGAACCCAGAGCGTCTGTGTTTGTGTAGTAGACATGGAGACCCCTGGTTCCCAACACCACCACTGTAAAGACCATCTGAACCATCTCACACCAAGCCCACCCTCAATCACTCTGTTTACACCTCTACCACTGAATTATGGAGAGGTTTCGGAAAATTGGTGGAATTCCCCTTTAACACATATCCCTTATCACACACACTTCCATGCACACTCATAAAGGGGGCACACACACACACACACACACACACACACTCACTCACGCACACACACACACACTCACGCACACATTCAGCGAGTCTCAGTAGGAGGTGTGTGAATAGAGCGTCTCTCTCTCTCACACACACACACACACACACACACAGAGTGAATAGAGATTCCGTATGCTTTTTTAGAAATCAATCCCATAATGCTCTCTGCATGCCTCCTCTCTTTCATCTCTTCATTTCATCCTTTCTTCCTCCTGTCCTCTGCTCGCTTTCAGACGGCACAAGCCGGAGTGAGACGGCTGCAGCTCATTTAACTTCCAGTCATGAACGTCTGTTATAGAGTCCGGCTTCACAGAGCCACGGCGCGTTAAAGGGCTCATACCCTACGTTTACTCCTGTTTCGAGTCTATTTGTGACAGGTGCCTGATTTTATGTGTGTCTGTTTGCAACCTCCCTTTAGCCCTTTTGTTACTATGCCTTTATAACCAAAATATGTAAATGAGCTCTGTCCTGATTGGTTGCCCTGTACTGTGCCTCAGTCCAGACTAAAGCTCCATATAGCTTTATAACTTTTATAGCTGGAGCATAACTACTGTAGGATCAAAGCTATATGGTTAGGCACAGTACACATGCTTTGATTTTTTTTGTGACATCACAAAAGCTCAGTTATAATTTATACACCCCATACCCCATGTAAGAAACACCCCGTTCCCTCCTGCGTCGTATAATGAAACAGCAATGCAACGCTGTTAACGTTTCAAAATGCACCCGGCCCACACAGGCTGCAAAAACATCGGAATGCTTTTATGATGTCACAGAAAACAACACGAGGGCATAATCCCAACATAGCTCATTTACATATATCAGCCTTAAAGGCACAGTAGGAGAAACAGCCTGTTTGATTCTATGACATAAAAAGAGTGACTGGAAAGGGGTCCAAAATGCAGAACACCGGCCCTTTAATAATCAGCTGGTGGTCTACAGGAAAGTGCCCGAGTAAATCAGGGTCTTGTTCCTGTGTTTGCTTGTTTATAGCTATAATGACAGCACACTTGAGTCGAACTGTTCGCACCACGCTTTCACTCGTCCGTCCTCCTCACTTCTATCCATTTCTCACAGACGCTGGAGCGTTCTGTCAGTCACGCCGGTAATAACAGTGGTTGTTTTTAGCCTGATTGCAGGGTAGCATCTCACCAGCCTTCACTAGCACTGTAGCGCTAGCCTGCCGATGTTAACACGCCGCTAACTCCACACTCTCATTTACTAAGCGTTTAATTACAGACATTAATTGTTCACTAATTTTATGGGGACTTAAACAAGCATGTAGGATTTTCCTTATAGGCTGAGAAGGCTTAGCTACCATTCATTATTCACCGTCTATAAATAACATATACACACTGTATATAATATTCTACTAACGTGTTTGAACAAGATGGACTAATTCAATGGCCCATAGCGTTAAAAGATTGTATCTGCTTCTTAATTAGTCCAAAAGTGGAAGCTAAGCTGCTCTTTATATCTGTCATGGTTGTGATGTCACAGCCATAGGAACATGGGAATGGCGGTTTTGCCGTGCCCGTTAGCACTGAAGTTATAAAGAGCATGTCAGGCAGGGCTGCTCTCTGAATACTGGGGAGCCAATCAGAAGCAGAGCTCATACAGATACCAGATTACCGCAGTAACAAAGCAGTCCAGCTATTTACCTGATAATTAATCAGCAAATATTTAAATATTGTTTACGCTACATGACGGACGTAGCTGCAAACCGCCTCCTGCTGGTGTGGGTCTCCTCACACAAAGGATCAGACTGACCTAGTTTACTGTAGAGCTGTTCTGGTAACAAGAGACGCCAAAATGTCTGACTGTCTGCAGGACGGGTATTTAGAATAACGCATATCAACACAGGTCTCTCCAGAATCGCAACTTTACAGGAGAGGCCAAAAATGAATGGAAGTC
>JAMWET010003002.1:15000-37500 GCA_024036415.1 Prochilodus magdalenae
GCGGCCGAGCGATACGGCTCCAAACAGGTGAGGACTGTGACAAATTTGGGTTCACACCTGAAAGGTCACCTTTAGCTAATCCTCACACTCAGAACGCCGCTCAACACGGCTGGACTGGAGTTAACCATCCGTTCAGCCATTCTTATGGCTAGCAAAGGCCACTGCACTGTCCACCCTAAAGCCACTCACACCCTGTAGCTGATTATACCTTCAAAGCCATAGGTCGCCTGCCTACAGTTAGCAGTTAGCAGTTAGCATGCTAACTGCATGCTCCAAAATCACTGCACACTCGCTTCAACCTGTATGAAGATGGTTAGCATTAAACACTATCACATCTATTAGCATTAGCATGCTCCATTAGCAGCCTGAAACTAGCTTCAAGATGTAGGCAAGATAAAATCAAGCCAGCTTTTGATGTTCAGACAGAAACAATTAGCGATAGCTGACTGGAAAATCCAAACTTCCATTTCACCCAGTCAGCAGAGACATCCGAATTCTGGTTCTGTAGTTTAGCACCGGAGCTATTGTAGCTCAATTGTAAAAGAAGCTCATCGTTAGCCGTTAGCAAGGTGCTTAACTGCAAGCCTTAATCGTTGTGGAGAGGAACCTCTAAGAGGCTTGATTATGTGGCAAGCATTAGCATTCTCCATTAGCCGCCTGAAATTAGCTTCAGAATGTTCTTTTCTGCCCTCGGTTGCTGTTCGCAAAGCACCGTAATTTAGAAGTACTCTTCAAAAGTAGCGATAGATGAGGAAGAACACTTAGCTGGGGTTAAAGGTCAATTATATCTGAGATAAAATCAATAAGGCTTTCGGCATTCAAACAGAAACAATTAGCGATAGCTGGCTGAAAGATGATGGTTGGTGGTTTCTGGCACTGTGTGACTCCCTGTTATCTGTAAACATTAGCATCCGGTACTAGCAGGCTGAAATTAGCTTCAAGCTGTCGCGCTCTGTCCTCAGCTGCTGTTCCTACTGTAATTTAAGAGTAATCTTCAAAAGACGAGGAAAAACACTTAGCTGGAGATAAGAGTCAATAATATCTGAGATCAAATCAATAATGCTTTTGGCGTTCAAAGGCAATCAATAAATCATTAAAACACATTAACAGACCAAATGCCGCAGCCCGAGGATGAATTTGCATCGCTCTGTAAAGACTCATGAAAACTGGAGTTATTTATTTAACACCAGGCCGCTCGCTAGCCGAATACGCGGGTTAGATTAGATTAGCAAGAGGCTAATATCAAAATGAACAGTGACTGCTGTAGATTATTGTTTCCTGATGGACTGAGCCACAGCGCAGGCTCCGAGTAATCAGCTTGGGATCCCTCGTACAGCCGAAGCCTGAAGTGAACACGGCCGTCGCCGCAGTTAAACAGATTAACACTTTGCAACTCTGGCCACAAAACCTTAAGCCCATTCTAATTACTTTAATCTCGGTTTAGCGGCCCACAACTGTGAAAGGGCCGCTAAAGAATGACCCCCGGCCTAATTTCGGGACCGAAATGCGTTCAGCCACCACATTCTGTAACTTTCAACACCTTATCGGTGGAGCACAGGCTCCCAGGAGCTGAAGCATGGCTCTGGGTGATTTCGTCGTGGTAACCGAACACCTTTATCCAGAACTTAGCGTTCTGTTTTCATAGCCACCAGCTTCCTACAGTTGACGGAAGTACTGGTTTCCAATCCAACCAGACGAAAAGGAAGAATATCCCAGTTGTTTATGTCGGGCCGGATGCAAATCAGCTTTGTTTGTGTAACCTGAACACTGGAATGTTAATGTAAATACATGCAGTTCACATAATTTTGCCACAATATTCAACAACTGGGGGTCACGTGCCATAAATACCAGTCTATGGGTTCTTCCAAGAGCTCTGGCATTATGTGGGGGGTCCTCACACTCACAGATCCCTGAAGAACCTTCCAGTTTATGGTGTAAAGTCATGAATACCAATGTTTTAGAGCTTTGCTGTTTAGGTGAAGGTTCCTGGAACTTCAAAAAGGTTCTTCACACTCACGAGGAACCTTTTTGTGGGAGCCGTTATAAAGATGTAAGATACTGAAAAAGGTTTTTTATGGGTTCTTTCTAGAGCTTTGCCAGTATGTGAAGGTTCCCCACACTCACGCATTGCTGAAGAGCAGTTTAAGGGGCAAGATTTGGAGATACGAGGTTCTGGTTTACGGTTTAACGTGCTATACTGCCGTGTAATGCCACCAATAACCAATATCTAATATCTATGGGTTGTGAAGGTTCTTCCGAAAAGTTCTTCATACTTACATTCCTCAAGAACCTTTGGTTCTTAGGAAATCTATGATCGATGACGGCCGAAACCTCTTTAAGATTTAAAATACTTTAATGTAACGTTAAGCCATCTATACCGGTCTATGGGTCCCCGGCTTGGACATTTCATGAAGGTTCCTCAAAACCATGAATACCAATCTATGGGTTCTAAGATATACCATTGTGTTGAGGTTCTTCACACTGCTGAAGAATCTTCTAATGGATGGTTCTTTCAAGATGTACAATTGTGAAAACCCTTTCATGGTGTTAAGTGCCTACATGTAACGTTAAGCTATGAATACCAGTCTATGGGTTCTAAGCTTTGCCATTTTGTGGAGGTTCTTCACACTGCTGAAGAATCTTCTAATGGACGGTTCTTTCAAGATGAACGATTGTGAAAAACGTTTTCATGGTGTTAAGTGCTAACATGTAACGTTAGGCTATGAATACTGAGCTATGGGTTCTTAGCTTTGCCATTGTGTTGAGGTTCTTCACACTGCTGAAGAATCTTCTAATGGATGGTTCTTTCAAGATGTACAATTGTGAAAAATCTTTCATGGTGTTGAGTGCCTACATGTAACGTTAAGCTATGAATACCAGTCTATAGGTTCTAAGCTTTGCCATTGTGTTGAGGTTCTTCACACTGCTGAAGAATCTTCTAATGGATGGTTCTTTCAAGATGTACAATTGTGAAAAACGTTTTCATGGTGTTAAGTGCTTACATGTAACGTTAAGCTAGAATCTATGGGTTCTAAGCTTTGCCGTTGTGTTGAGGTTCTTCACACTGCCGAAGAATCTTTTAATGGATGGTTCTTTCAAGATGTACAACTGTGAAAAACCTTTCATGGTGTTAAGTGCTTACAGGTAATGTTAAGCTATGAATACCAACCTATGGGTTCTAAGCTTTGCCATTTTGTGGAGGTTCTTTACACTGCTGAAGAATCTTCTAATGGATGGTTCTTTCGCGATGTACGATTGTGAAGAACATTTTCATGGTGTTAAGTGCTTACATGTATCTTTAAGATACAATCTATGGGTTCTAAGCTTTGCCATTGTGTTGAGGTTCTTCACACTGCCGAAGAATCTTCTAATGGGCGGTTCTTTCCAAATCTATGGGTTCTAAGATTCACCATCTTGTGGAGGTTCTTCACACTGGTGAAGAATAGTCTAATGGACGGTTCTTTTGTGATGTAAGAGCGTGAAGAACGTTTTCATGGTGTTAAGTGCTTACATGTAACGTTAAGCTAGAATCTATGGGTTCTAAGATTTACCATTGTGTTGAGGTTCTTTACACTGCTGAAGAATCTTCTAATGGATGGTTCTTTCGCGGTGTACGATTGTGAAAAACGTTTTCATGGTGTTAAGTGCTTACATGTAACGTTAAACTAGAATCTATGGGTTCTAAGATTTACCACTTTGTGAAGGTTCTTGGAAGTTCAAATCGATTCTTCATACTTTCAATCTCTGCATATCCACCCACTGAAAGGCACTTTCACAAAAACTGAACTTCCCGTATTCCATAAACTCCATATCTTCTCCATTTAAATGACCTAACACAGTAGAAACCCACCGTGATCCATGATCCTGGTGGTCTCCGTCAGCTACTGGAGGGGCTTAATGGACTCTACACACCAGCTTATTGAGTTACAGCGACTGAAACAACAAACCGTGTCCTGCAGCAGCAGCAGAAGCAAACAGGTAGTCGAGTACAATGGCCAGATCAGTGTGCTTCCCAATCCTGCTCTTGGAGTTTCCCCCACCCCATTTCAGAGCTTTCCTGCACCAACCCACCCACTGACGCCCGTGCACGGCCTGGGAGTTCACTCACGAACCGAACCGGGCTGAAATATCCAGGGCATGGCTGTGAAACAATCAGAGGAGATCAGTTTTACCTTCTTCAGCCAGTGATCCCAGCAGACAGTCCAGGAGGAGAATCCACAGCGGAGCTACATTCCTCCAGTCGGGCTGCATGGTTGGTGGTGGGTTGGAGATCTCAACAGATGGATGTGTCCCAGAGGGTGAAGAAATAAAGGACAGGCGATGTGGGTTTGGTGCTGGAGTACCGTCAGCTGGGCCTCGCAGCCATGGACTGCTCCAAAAGCCGCGTGAGGAGCACGGCAACTGGGAGCAGAGAAGTCCACCGAACTTCAAAGGCTTCTCACCGATCGCGCGCGGAGGTGTTTGCTACACGCTCTTCCGATAGCGAGGAAATGGGAGGAAGCGTATCTCCAGCCTCGAAAATCCAAGAAAAGTTCAGAAACTTTCACGTCAGCCCCCCAGAACAAGCCCACCGCCGCCTGGTTGGACCTTCTCAGTCCAAAAAGCTGGAGAGCTTTCCTCCGAGCCGGCGATCCCCCCGGGCTGGTGGTCTGGCGTGGCTGGTGTGGGGGGGTTAAACCATACCGTTCCCTCCAGCGCAAAGCCTTCACACCCTGTTTCTCCGATGTCCTGAAATCTCTATATTCGAGCGCAACGCGGAGGGAATATCTCCAGCTCGCCAGACAGGTCTGGATGCAGCAAGCCGTGTCTGCTCGGGGCTGATGATATCAGCCGAGCTCCCTTTGTATGGCTTTCAGAAGAAAAGCTGCACCAGGATCCCTCAAGAGCCAAGCAGGACGAAGCTGGGCAGCCCCTGCACCTCGAGACCGCGCGTGCGTCCAGCGGCGGCTCCGCAGACCAGCTCCTGCCTGGGGAAACGGAGAGGAGTGCGGGTTAGGAGAGGAATGGAATCTGGGTAGGTGATCCGTCCGTCTGTCCGTCCGCTCCAAACCTCCCCGAGCCGAGCTCCTACAATATGGTCAACACGAAGGAAAATGCGCCAACCTCCCCTCCACACGGCTCCGCCCACCTCTGGAAACCCAACCTCCCATTGGTCGGCTCGTCCCATCAGTCAAAAACGCTACCCCTCCCCCTCCCAAAAGAGAGAGAGCTTTTACTCAACCATGTTTTAATCCGAATGTATGTCATGTTTATTATATAACATAGTAACATGATTGACACGTCTACAGCTACTGATCCACTCCTCCTTACAAGTGATTGATTAATTATTATTTTTCAGTTATATATGATTTCATTATGGATTAAAATAAAATGTATAGATTAATTATTAATATTCATGTATGGTATATTATTTTATTATTTATTAAAATAATTATTATTGATTAATTATTATTACTCAGGTATTATATATATATATATATATATATATATATATATATATATATATATATATATATATATATATATATATATATATATATATATATATATATATATATTACATGGTAATAACTGATTAATTAAAGGAGCAGAGTACAAGATATTAGCAGAAATGGAATTTAATACACAAAACTGTCTTCATTAATGCATCATTACCTGGAATTTCCCTGTTCCACCTTAAATGGCAGAGCAGTTACATTTCCACACTGACATTCAGTTTCCGGTTCCACCTTAAATGGTGCAGCAGTTGCATTACGGCGCAGACATTCAGCTTCACTCTTGAATTTTCCTGTTTCTACCTTAAATGATGTGACAATAACATTTTCACATTCAACTTCTTATTCAGATTTCCCAGGTCCACCTTAAATGACGCAGCAGTTACATTATGGTGCAGACACTGAGCTTGTTAAAATTCTCCTGTTCCACCTTAAATAGTGCAGTAGTACATCCTGGTGTTGACGTTCATCTTCACTCTTAAATTTTCCTGTTTCTACCTTCACATTCTTATTCAGATTTCCCAGGTCCACCTTAAATGGTGCAGCAGTATGCTTATATATGAACTGACCCACACACACCAACACACTGTGTGTTCAGAAGACTTTAACTTGTCCATTTTATTACAGTTAGCTGCTGTTTGATATTAAAAGGTATTCTGGAAAAATATTTTGAATTCTGGAACAAAGAAAAAGTTAATAACTGTAATTTCTCATGTTAGGTAATTTACCTGGTAATGGATGAAATAGAGATTAACCTAGACAGAGCATACAGACGCTGTTCTTAAAAATGTAAACAAACTTAAATTATTAAACCAAAGTGCTCATTAATACTTCATAAGATGGCTCAGTGAACGACGACGAATGCATCATAATTACATACAGTGCTTTTACATTAATAATAATAATAATAATAATAATAATAATAATAATAATAATAATAATAATAACAGGTTACACTTCTATGACGCCTTTCACATACTCAGGAATGCTTTACAACCTCAGAAAACAAACAAACAAACAAACAAACAATAATCATGAAGAATGAAAATGTTCTGTTTTGAAGATGGAAAGAGAGGGAGAGGAGTAAATAGATGAAGGTAAGGAGCTCCAGTGTGGGGGGGCAGCAACACTAAAGGACCTGCCACCCGGAGAGGAAAGCCTGAACCTAGGAACAGCCAGCAGACCAGAGTCAGAGGACCTTAGCTGACGTGATGGAGCATAAGGGTGTAGGAGGGCCGACAGGTAGGTGGGTGCTAGTCCGTGCAGAGCTTTAAAGGTTACGTAACGCTCTGTAACTGGTAGCGGATATGCTCTGTAACTGGTAGAGGATATGCTCTGTAACTGGTAGAGGATACGCTCTGTAACTGGTAGCGGATACGCTGTGTAACTGGTAGAGGATACGCTCTGTAACTGGTAGAGGATACGCTGAGTAACTGGTAGCGGATACGCTGTGTAACTGGTAGCGGATACGCTCTGTAACTGGTAGCGGATATGCTCTGTAACTGGTAGCGGATACGCTCTGTAACTGGTAGCGGATACGCTCTGTTACTGGTAGCGGACACGCTCTGTAACTGGTAGCGGATACGCTCTGTAACTGGTAGAGGATACGCCCTGTAACTGGTAGAGGATACACTGAGTAACTGGTAGCGGATACGCTGTGTAACTGGTAGCGGATACGCTCTGTAACTGGTAGCGGATACGCTGTGTAACTGGTAGCGGATACGCTCTGTTACTGGTAGCGGACACGCTCTGTAACTGGTAGAGGATACGCTCTGTAACTGGTAGAGGATACGCTCTGTAACTGGTAGCGGACACGCTCTGTAACTGGTAGAGGATACGCTCTGTAACTGGTAGCGGATACGCTCTGTAACTGGTTGTGGATACGCTCTGTAACTGGCAGAGGATGCGCTCTGTAACTGGTAGAGGATACGCTCTGTAACTGGTAGAGGATGCGCTCTGTAACTGGTAGAGGATGCGCTCTGTAACTGGTAGCGGATACGCTCTGTAACTGGTAGAGGATACGCTCTGTAACTGGTAGAGGATACGCTCTGTAACTGGTAGAGGATACGCTCTGTAACTGGTAGAGGATACGCTCTGTAACTGGTAAAGGATACGCTCTGCAACTGGTAGAGGATACGCTCTGTAACTGGTAGCGGATATGCTCTGTAACTGGTAGAGGATACGCTCTGTAACTGGTAGCGGATACGCTCTGTAACTGGTAGCGGATACGCTCTGTAACTGGTAGAGGATACGCTCTGTAACTGGTAGAGGATACGCTCTGTAACTGGTAGCGGATACGCTCTGTAACTGGTAGCGGATACGCTGTGTAACTGGTAGAGGATATGCTCTGTAACTGGTAGCGGATACGCTCTGTAACTGGTAGAGGATATGCTCTGTAACTGGTAGAGGATATGCTCTGTAACTGGTAGCGGATACGCTCTGTAACTGGTAGCGGATACGCTGTGTAACTGGTAGCGGATACGCTCTGTAACTGGTAGCGGATACGCTCTGTAACTGGTAGCGGATACGCTCTGTAACTGGTAGAGGATACGCTCTGTAACTGGTAGAGGATATGCTCTGTAACTGGTAGAGGATACGCTCTGTAACTGGTAGCGGATATGCTCTGTAACTGGTAGAGGATACGCTCTGTAACTGGTAGAGGATACGCTCTGTAACTGGTAGAGGATACGCTCTGTAACTGGTAGCGGATACGCTCTGTAACTGGTAGAGGATACGCTCTGTAACTGGTAGAGGATATGCTCTGTAACTGGTAGCGGATACGCTCTGTAACTGGTAGAGGATACGCTCTGTAACTGGTAGAGGATACGCTCTGTAACTGGTAGCGGATACGCTCTGTAACTGGTAGAGGATATGCTCTGTAACTGGTAGAGGATACGCTCTGTAACTGGTAGAGGATACGCTCTGTAACTGGTAGAGGATACGCTCTGTAACTGGTAGAGGATACGCTCTGTAACTGGTAGAGGATACGCTCTGTAACTGGTAGAGGATACGCTCTGTAACTGGTAGAGGATACGCTCTGTAACTGGTAGCGGATACGCTCTGTAACTGGTAGTGGATACGCTCTGTAACTGGTAGAGGATACGCTCTGTAACTGGTAGTGGATACGCTCTGTAACTGGTAGAGGATACGCTCTGTAACTGGTAGAGGATACGCTCTGTAACTGGTAGAGGATACGCTCTGTAACTGGTAGTGGATACGCTCTGTAACTGGTAGAGGATACGCTCTGTAACTGGTAGTGGATACGCTCTGTAACTGGTAGTGGATACGCTCTGTAACTGGTAGTGGATACGCTCTGTAACTGGTAGAGGATACGCTCTGTAACTGGTAGTGGATACGCTCTGTAACTGGTAGTGGATATGCTCTGTAACTGGTAGTGGATACGCTCTGTAACTGGTAGTGGATACGCTCTGTAACTGGTAGAGGATACGCTCTGTAACTGGTAGAGGATACGCTCTGTAACTGGTAGCGGATACGCTCTGTAACTGGTAGAGGATACGCTCTGTAACTGGTAGTGGATACGCTCTGTAACTGGTAGCGGATACGCTCTGTAACTGGTAGCGGATACGCTCTGTAACTGGTAGCGGATACGCTCTGTAACTGGTAGCCAGCGTGGCTGAAGAAGGATGGGGGTGATATGAGCGTACTGAGACTCTGGCTGTAGAGTTTTGAATGTACTGCTGAGGGCGAAGGGTTTTGGCGGGTACCTAGAGGTAGCCTAGAGGTAATGAATGCATGAACCAGAATCTCAGCATCTTTAGAAGTAAGCAGTGGGCGGAGTCTAGCAATATTGCAACGATGAAAAAATGCAGACTTGGTCAGAGATTTAATATGGGAAGCAAAGCTGAGGCCTGGGTCAAACAGGACCCCAAGGGTTCACCCAGACGTGGACGGGGCGACGTTATGAAAATTTTTAAATGATGCTGAGAGGAACATCTTCATAACAACCACCCCACGTTCTCTGTTCCGCCGTGCCGTCCTCATTAGCTCCACTTCCTCCTCCACATACGCTACAATAGCAGGGCTAACGTTAGTGCTAGTCACCGCTAATTTATTTGAACAGGCCTCTAGAAGCACTAGTTGTGAGATTTATCACGGCTGCAGATTAGAGGCTCATTGTTAGCGGGGAGATAACAGTGTTCAAATATTTGGGTCCAGTTTATTTTCCCACCATGACAATCTTCCTTCTACACCGTATCTACCGAAGCAGCCTAAACACAGCTTAAACTACCTCCACTGAACCGCTCGCACCGGCGTCTGTGGGCACAGAACTCCATCTACGCTGGGTTCTCCGAAGCAGTGGGGTAAAAGAACCACCTTCCAAAGATCCACCGGTGTGAATGAGCAGTCTGCGAAAGCGCAGGGCGCCGTTTCGAAGTTAACAGAACGTCTGTATGATGTAACGATTCTGCACAAAGCCATTAAGGAACCTTAGGAACCTTTATTTCTGGGAGCTTAGCAACAGACGTAAACTGATGGTTCTTTAAGGGTTCTTTGGGAAGGAAGATCTATAGCTATGAACGCTCCCAAGAATGATATGGATGACTTACGGGCTCTTAAAAATGAAAATGGTTCCTGAGAATGATGGAGAACGTATAGGATAAGGTTCTATTTTAGGATATAGTCTTTTTTTAAAAAGGGTTCTACAGTATATAGCACCAAAGGTGAATCTGCTGTAGATATAAGGCTGGCTTGTAACCACAGAAGAACCCTTTAGAACCCAAACTGAGGGAGTGATATAAACAGAACCCCTCGCAGAGCAATGGCGTCCACATGTTTATGTATGAGGGGTGGAAGAAGGAAGAAGGAACCTTTAGCCTGAGAGTACCTGTACATTATGCCAAGGCTCTTTAACAGGTACCTCACACTCCACCGACCCCGGGGTTCTAGCTGTTCCATCTTCAGGTGTTGATGTTCTACAGAGTGAGGGTGATTTATAGGGAGGTGTGGATGCTGAAGCGAGAGCGGGGCAGTAAAACAGTCCCAGTGGTGTGATGAGTTCGGGTGCACGCTGTTCTTAATCAGATCTGGCCATTAGCTGGATTTAACGGCACAGCTGTGGAAGAACATTAGTAGTACATTACAGCTCCAACAGATCCACTCCTCCATCCTATCGAGGCTCCACCCCTTAAAGGCCTTCAGTCTACAACCACAGAGTCACCCAGGCAGTGTAGTCTTTAAAGGGGACAGTCTAGTGACTGAATACTGAGCCCTGGTATGTAATAAGCCCATGATTCAAGGCCCACAGGGGGTCTGAAACACCGGCCCCTCCCTCATATCTACACAACCTAATATTATAATAATCACTGAATCAGTTACAGTAGATACTGAACAGATTTCAGTAGTTAATGAATCGTTATTTAGAAGTTATTGGGCCATTTGTAACGTTAATGAATCATTTACCATGGTTACTGGATCATTTTTAGTAGTTACTCAATAAACATTGAAAATACAGTCAACAGTGAATCAATTTTAGTAGATTCAGAATCATTTTTAGTAGTTACAGATTCATTTTCAGTAGTTACTGGATCATGTTCAGTTGTTATTGAATCATTTACAGCATATACAGAATTATTTACAGTAGTTACTGAATCATTTTCTGTAGTTACTGAATTAATATAGTAGTTACTGAATCATTTTTAGTGGATACTGAATTGATATAGCAGTTACTGAATCATTTTCTGTAGATACTGAATTAATATAGCAGTTACTGAATCATTTTCAATGTTTACTGAATCATTTTTCAGTAAATACTGAATTAATATAGCAGTTACTGAATCATTTTCTGTAGATACTGAATTAATATAGTAGTTACTGAATCATTTTCAGTAGATACTGAATTAATATAGTAGTTACTGAATCATTTTCAGTAGATATTGAATTAATATAGTAGTTACTGAATCATTTTCAGTAGATACTGAATTAATATAGTAGTAACTGAATCATTTTCAGTAGATACTGAATTAATATAGCAGTTACTGAATCATTTTCAATGGTTACTGAATCATTTTCAGTAGATACTGAATTAATATCATAGTTACTAAATCATTTTCAGTAGATACTGAATTAATATAGCAGTTACTAAATCATTTTCAATGGTTACTGAATCATTTTCAGTAGATACCGAATTAATATAGTAGTTACTGAATCATTTTCTGTAGATACTGAATTAATATAGTAGTTACTGAATCATTTTCAGTAGATACTGAATTAATATCATAGCTACTGAGTTATTTTCAGTAGTTACACAT
Source organism: Prochilodus magdalenae (assembly GCA_024036415.1). Lineage (NCBI taxonomy): Eukaryota > Metazoa > Chordata > Actinopteri > Characiformes > Prochilodontidae > Prochilodus > Prochilodus magdalenae. The sequence goes on from JAMWET010003002.1 coordinate 26,765, forward strand.
CCACATACATGAGCAGCGTGTGGTTTGAAGGAGAACATGTTTGTTGATTCCTGTAGAGAACCCGACTGTCAGCTGATGGACCCGAAACCGCCCTCCCAGAACTCCAGACAGACAGACCTCCCAGAAGTATCTGTGAGGGCTGGTACCGAAGGCAGAGCCGTAGTGATTTCAGTGCGAGTGCAGCGGGACTGAACTGTTCTTATGCTGATGAAGCCACTTGTCTCCTCGTTGTGAACCATTAGAGCAGGAAAGTGGGGGATACTGGGGTTTCAGGGGGCCCCTGCGCAATTAGGCCCTTTTCCTTATCGCCTGGAAGATAATTACCCCGAACACACGGCCGTGTGCGAAGGTTTCTGCAGCCTGGCTCAAACCGCATGTAGCTGTTGATTTCATAAGAAGAGGGACCGAGCACACTACTGCACATCTGAACACACAATTACTGCTTCCCACTGGATTCCCAACACACAGCCCCCACACACAGTGGGGGAAAGATACCGATTAAACATGGTGCAGTAAAATTAAAAATAAATGGGATGTTTTATAAACGTTACAGAGCATCTCAGAAACACGTGCCGTAGCCAGAAGGGTGGGTGAAGCTGGGCTAAACTATCAAACACTCAATAAAGGTGTTTATAATAATAATAATAAAGATGATAAAGGGAGATTAATATTTCTCCTTCTTCTGAGACTTGTCGTTTGTTGCTTTTTGCAAAGGAAGGTAAAAATAAATAGAGTCTCAAAAGCCATTATCTCTCGTGGCTTCGGCAAGGATGAGACGCAATTACCACAAAAGGTTCAGCCCATAATTCATATCCATATGAAATATGGCGGCGGTTAAAAGAGAACCATGGCTACAGAACAAAGACGCAGTACTCCCAGAACCAGGGCCAAAACACACCCATAGGGACAGATACCATCAAACTCCATATGAAACATCGCTGGACTGAGTGACTACCTTGGGCTAGTGATGTTGTGGACTCACTGGAGCCATGCTAGCTTCTGGTGGGGGCTTTACACCATACAGTTCTCCGGCAGAGGTGGTTAGTAGACTGCAGCAGCCCCCTCTGTTGGCCAAAACAGGCACAACCTCATCTGCCCATCTGCTGCAGGCCTTTCTGAGGAGCTTCCATTGTGTCTTTAAATCACAGTTAAAAAACGGGGACGCTTCCGGGGACAGCTCCAGCCGGGGACAGAGACATCATTAGCATTAGCATTAGCATTAGCATTAGCTATATGTCTGATTTCAGTAACTTGTTTAAGGTAACATTCCTTCAGCTTTGACAGTAAGTTCTCTGAGATTTGAAACCCTACTCCAAAGTGACCTTCTCAGTTCGAGCCCCCCATGGTTCCACCTCCCCCCACTTTGTGTTCTCTTAGTGGGCCAGAGGGTGTGAGGTTTTGGCAGAGGAAGTGTGAGGGGACAGGAGCTACTGGACGTGTCATGCCAAGACATGTTACATCTGACACTTAAGGTGAAAACAGGGTGTTAAACGCTCCTCACGCCGGGAGCAGTTCCTCTCCGAGTCCAAGCCGAGAGAGAAAACATTTCTAACACCCACACGGCTGTTAGTAAATAAAAGGTTCCACCAGAGAACCGTTTTCAATAAAGAAGCTTTCCACTGATGGTTCTTTATGAAGGGGGATTTCCTGTTCCCCAGAAATTCCTGCATAATTAGACGGTTAGGACGTAAACAAAGTCGTTCAGGGTGGTTTGGTGGTTTGCAGAGTTGTTCACAGTGGTGGTTGGTACATGAGTGGGGTATGAGTTCACTGCCTGATGTTATAAGACGATGTTATATGATAGCTTGGAGAAGATTTTGTCCTTCCATGCATGGTGGAGGGATACGTGCAGGGCGCTGAGGCAAAATAGTCCCCAAAGAAAGCGTGTTATTATCCAGGTCCACTATTTTACCACCAACATTCCATTCCATTAAACTCGTACACGTGTCGGATCACTCATGGTACAAAATTAGATGTGTGTGGATATGGTGACCCCAGGTTCCCATCACCACCACTGAACCGTTTCACACCAGACGTATCCCAACTACTCTGCTTTAATCTCAGACATTAAATTCCAGTGAAAACTGAAAACTTGGTGGAATTCCGCTTGAACCCCTCAGCCGGTTCTTACCATGTTCTACGTCGTATCTGATTAATATGGATTGTAATTTACTATACTCATGAACGTTTATCATTGGACCAATAAGAAACAGAAAACCAAACGACTTTCAGACAGAAACTACATCAACAGATCTGAACACTCGCCAGGTGCACCTACAAAAGAGGGGCGTATGATAAAGTGGCCATATCCCGAGTGGGCTTACAGCACACGGTCTTCATCGTTCATGTAATAGAGGTGGTCAGGATTCGCTTCTTCCTCCCTTCACCCTTCAGATTTAGACACACTGTTGTTGTTACCTTGAGACAGATATACACTCATCATCAAACGAGTGGGTGCCGAAATAGCTGTACCCAGAATGAATCACCCGACAGGAATAAACGTGGTGGGCAGGTTTGAGTTTGTGAGACCTGTGAATGAATCAATTTCTCGCTCGTAAGCAGGGACGGGCCTTCTCGCTGTACCTGACCGACCCAACAGCCATGACCGCAGACACCCAGCGAGCGGTGGTGTCCTCCATGAGTCATCCTGTTAGTGCAGCACCATCGGCAGACGGCTGCACCACGCAGGACTACATGCACACAGACCGTTACCACGGCTGTCCTTAACACCACGTCACCGTCACCAAAGACTGCAGTGGTGTCGTACCAGACTGTCATGGAGTGACTCAGAATGGCAGCGGGTCATCTTCAGTGACGAGTCCCGCTTTAGTCTTGGTGGAGACGCCCAACGAATCCGTGTGTGGAGGCACCGTGGTCAGCACCAAGATGAACGGTTTGTCGTCACACGTCCAGAAGGCCTGGTGTCCCTCCACCTCCACCCCTACCGCACCATCTGCAGGAGCTGTGTGAGGATGTTCAAGCTGCATGGGATGGAGTATCACAGGACTCCATTAGGAACCTCTACAGCTCCATACCGAGACGTCTGGCGTGTTGGGTTAGCAGACACGGCGGCCCGACGCCATACTGAGAGACAGACTTCTGTATGTGTAGCTCAATAAATATTGATCATATCAGTCTAAATTAATCATCAGTTATTGATCCTGGTCACCTTTACCTTCCTTCCCAACACACCTGCACCCCCACACCTCCTTCTGGGGGCAACAGTCCTTCTGACGATGATTGTATGTAGATTAGCTCTCCTCTAACTGGCTGCTTATACAGTATGCAATTCAGGCTGGCTGGAACAGTTCTTAAAGCATGAGTGTGAATGGGCGGGGCTAAACCTCTGTGAATTGAATAGCTGGATGTGTCTCTATACGTTTCCATTGTATGGACTGGGTGGTGGGCAGTGTGTTTTGGAACTTTGTGAAAAAAGTAGCCAGTAGTATAATTGAAAGGTGAGCATCTTGCAGCAGGTTATTGACGTTGTTGATATTTCCAGTTTCAGCTGGTGTATAAAGTGTCATGTTGTACTTTAGTTAACTTCCTGCACCAAGCTAACTAACAGTGTAGCAAATAGGGTTCCCACCCGTCCTATAAAACACGGAATCGTCCTTCATTTGGTAAGTAAATGTTGCGTCCCGTATTAAACCAATACTTTAGTTTAATTTGGTTTAATACGATTTGTTCCGTATTTTTTGGTAAATTTGTTCCGTATTTCCGTAAATTTGTTCCGTATTTCTGTACATTTGTTCTGTTTTGTTGAAAATTAGTTCAGCATTTTCTTTAATTTGATTCGTATTTTCGTCAATTTGTTCCGTATTTCCGTAAATTTGTTCTGTATTTTCGTCAATTTGTTCCGTATTTCTGTAAATTTGTTCAGTATTTTCGAAAATTTGATTCGTATTTTCGTTAATTTGTTCCGTATTTCCGTAACTTTGTTCCGGATTTCCGTAAATTTGTTCTGTATTTTCGTCAATTTGTTCCGTATTTCTGTAAATTTGTTCAGTATTTTCTTTCATTTGTTTCGTATTTTCGTTAATTTGTTCCGTATTTCCGTAAATTTGTTCTGTGTTTTCATCAATTTGTTCTGTATTTCCGTAAATTTGTTCCGTATTTCCGTAACTGTGTTCCGTATTTCTGGAAATTTGTTCAGTATTTTCTTTAATTTGATTCAAAGACATGTCACTCACACATGACCACGCCCCCGTCCTTTATTTTCATTACTGAACAGTGGCAACCCTAGTAGCTGGGGCATCTTGTCAATGGTTTTTTGGTGGGTGGCTCATCTGAAAAACTTTTTACAACTAGGACTGTTTAAAATGATGTTCTAGTTGTTGTAGACTATATGAACCACGCTCGAGGACTGGCCTCGACTGGATCAGACTTTTTTCTAAAATGGCATTTAATCTAGATTAAATTAAAAACGTAAATGAATTAAAATCCAACTGTAAACTGATTACTCTTACAAGCGACAGAAGTGAGCCTGACATCTGAGCACACGTAGTGTGGTAATGCGAGCCCTCTGATTTGGGTTACAGTTTGTAGGACTATGATCCACTGATCTCAGCCTATATAAGAGAGAGGGAAGCGTATAAGAAGGTGCGGTGTGTGTGCGTGTGGGTTCTGGCTGGGATTTGCCTTTCTGCTGGTAGGGTAGGCTCCGAGTCTGAATTTACTTTGGCTTACGCTGTTCCGCTGTGTTGAACCTAGAGCTAACTGTAACTACTAGCTTCAGGTCTGGGTTCTTCTTTCTAAGTATCAGCACTGGCTCTTGTTCGGGCAGCGTCTGAGCTCAGGGGGAGTTTAGACTCGAACCTGTTTGTACTAGCTGGGATACGTTCTCTGACTGAGCTCTAAGCACTTAAGGAAGTCACTCTGGATAAGGGCTAATGCTAAATGCCATTCATGTAAATGTTAATGCCCTGATCCCCGCATATATCTAAACTGTGTGCGGTAGTGGTCTGTCTCGGTGTGTATGTGCTAAGCCAGTTCCTGATGTGTGTGTGTGTGTGTTAGGTAGATGTGTGCACCTAGTGTGAACATATGTACATGATGAATGTGTGTGTGGTGTGTGTGCGCGTGTGGGAAGGTGCCCAAAGCTGTCTGGTTCTGTCCCAAAAACACCCTGCGCTGTGTGTGTAAATGGGTCAGGAGTGTGTGTAGGTGTGTGTGAGAGAGTGAGAGGGATCTGGACCTCATCCCAGCTCTGCACACACACACACACACACACACACAGAGGGATGATGAGAGTGAGACTGCAAAGGTTAGGGGGAAATGGGGGGAAGAGAAAGAGATCGAGGCAGAGGGAGAAAAGGGGGGAAGAAACATAAAGGGACTGCAGGGCAGGTGGAGAAAGAGGAAGGAGGTCAGACAGGGATAGAGAGAGTGGGAGAAGGAGAGAAGGGGAAAGAAAGGTAGAGGTAAAAAAAAATTAGACAGAGCAAGAGGGAGTGGAGAGAGAAGGACGTAGGGGACTGTGGTATAGAAAGAGGGATAGAAAGAAGGGGAGAAAGAGGAAATGGGGTCAGATAGGGAGAGGAAGAGTGAAAGAGAAAAGAGAGAGAGAATGAGGAGGAATATGGTGAGAGAGAGAGAGGGATGGGGAAAGAGAAGGAGATGAGGGAGGTAAGGGGAAAGAGACAGAGAGAGAGAAGTGGAAAGAGAAATGGTTAAGAGAGACATGGGGAAAGAGAGAGAGAGAGGATAAACAGTGAGAGAGAGAGAGAGAGAGAGGATAAACAGTGAGAGAGAGGGTATGGAAAAGATAGAAGAGAGAGGAGAAAGAGAGAGAAACATAAAGACAGGTAGAAAGATGGGAGATGGCTCAGAAAGAGACATGGGAGAAAGACAGAGAGAGAGGGAAACAGTGAGAGAGAGAGAGATCAGGAAAGAGAGAGAATGAGAGGATAAACAGTGAGAGGGTCTGGAAAAGATAAAAGAGGGAGGAGAAGAAGAGAGAGACAGAGAGAGGTAGAAAGGTGGAAAGAGCTCAGCTCGGAAAGAGAAATGGTTAAGAGAGACATGGGGGAAAAGAGAGAGAAAGAGAGAGAGAGAGAGAGAGAGAGAGAGAGAGAGAGAGAGAGATAAGAGAGACAGTGAGAGAGAGGGTATGGAAAAGATAGAAGAGGGAGGAGAAAGAGAGAGAGACAGAGAGAGGTAGAGAGATGGAAAGGCTCAGAAAGAGACATGGGAGAAAGATGGAGAAAGAGTAAAAAACAGTGAGAGAAAGAGGGATCAGGAAACAAAGAGAGACAAGGGTAGAAGGAGAGAGAGATAGAAAGATATGAAAGAGAAATGGTTCAGAAAGAGACATAAGGAAAAGAAGAAGAATGGTGTTAGATGGACAGAGAGAGAGAGAGAGACGGAGAGAAGGGAGAGGGAGCACAGGCAGTGAAAGAAAGAGAGAGAGAGAGAGAGAGAGAGAGAGAGAAGGAGACAGAAATGAGAGGAGGAAGTGAGAAGGAGAACGCGGTGTAGACGGGGGTTATGGTTATTGCTGGATGAAGCGTCTGCTTCTTCTCTTCCTCTCTAATGCAGCTCATCAGCTGAGGCCTGTTTGCGTTAGCTTTAGCCAGGGAGCTACAAGGCTAATCTAGCTAACAGAAGCGTATACCCACAGATTAGCGGTGTGTGGTTTCAGGCCCAGACCTCAGTATGACCTGCTGTTTGGCTGTTAGCTGGGCAGTGTGCTCTTACCCATGTTCATAGACAACAGCCTGCACGACGCTAACGGGCGTGGTGCAGGATCCTCTATCTGTTAGTGGTGCCGTGTGCTACACACCGTATTACACTGACCCAGTCGTGTATGTGGCGTCACAGAGTTTAGGTCTGCATGGCTCTGGCTGCGTACCTTTACTGACCATGTGTCAGAATTCTGGCTACTTGCTTTAGCATGATGCTAGCTAGCTACTTGCTTTAACCAAGCTGAAGTTGGTCAGGTCTCAGCTGTGCCAATGCAGTAGAATGTAATGGCTGCACCATTTAAGGTGGGTAACTAGCTAACTGGGTGGGTAGCTAACTAGCTAACTAGCTAACTGGGTTTTATTGATTTCATAACCAACTGTAACCTTCAGCAGCCATCGTGTTTCATCATCTGTCCATACAAGACTGTCCATGTTTGCTACAGCCTTTGGTTTCTATGGAGACATTGTGTTGGCAACACACTACCATGCCACCAACACTTGCGATTCTGTGAAACACGCATACCCATTGTTTTCCTTTGTGCTTTTGATGTCACCTTTTGTGATGTATTATCGCCCCCTGCTGGGCTGGAGCCGACACGTAGGTCTTTGCTGTTGGATGCATGCGGACGGGCCTAAATCTGCTTCTGTGCTTTACGCCTGTAGAAGTCCTAGTTACAGTTCTTGTTGAAGGGGGACTCTGTGTGTATGTGAAAGGGGGTCCCCAGGAGAGCATGAGTGTAGAGAGGTGTGAAAAGAGGGGTAATGACAGACGAGTGAAAGGAGAGACGTGGTGTGAAGACCCTGGAGGAAAGAAGTGTGAGGGGTGTGTGTGTAAATGGACGGGTTCATGGGCAGAGCGAGAGAGAGAGAGAGAGAGAGAGAGAGAGAGAGAGGGAGAGAGAGAGAGAGAGAGAGAGAGAGAGAGAGAGAGAGAGAGAGAGAGAGAGAGGGAAAGAGAGAGAGAGAGAGAGAGAGATGAAGAGTGAAAGCCGGGGTGGAGCTGCTGCTCTATCAGACGTGTCACTATGTGCGAGCGCTTTTATGGCTATTAAATGACACAACTGAGCCAACCCTCCCAAACCTGTGAACCATCCGGTGTGACCTGCCGAGGCCTGACCCCGAGGCTACTGTTACACCTCCACCCCCAGCCCCACCCAACCCCCACCCGCCACATCACAATATGCCCCATATGCCTCATATATTTATTAGAAAGTATATAACATTAATTTATATTGCATATATACTAATAATATGGCTAGTAACACTGGCTAACTGTAAACACAGGGTTGCTTGAAAGTTTGTGCACCCTTTAGAATATTCTGAATTTATTATATATCATCAGATCTTTAAGCCATAATCACAAATAATAAAATAATAAAATAACACAATTAAATAGGATTTTATTTATTGGATACAGTGATCCAACATTAACTATTGTATGTCATCTTCCACAGGTAGTGATAATGAGTGATAGGAGGTTCACACTACTGAATGACCATGCGGTATGAGTGCGACTGACCCAACCCTGTTCAACACATACCTATCAGTACATGCCATGTCTCAGTCCAGTGGGATTTCTGAGCTTGGTGCTCATTAGGCTGGAAGAATTCCCAAAACTATTTCGGAAGAGTTTGAACTTGACTGATCAGGCACACTAATGGAGGAAACGGAACACCACTGTTACCCTACCCTGGCAGGCATAGAGAGGTTTGGGAGTTGACACAGAGCCCCAGGGTAACATCTGAGGATCTGCAGGCCTCTCTTACTCTGCCTAATGTCAGTGTTCATGAGTCCACAATCAGGAAAACACTGAGTAAGAACTGAATGGATGAGATGAAAGAATGGAAACCACCGGGATGAGCACCGGAGACCACTGAAAGGATGCTATGTGAATGGATAGATATGTATACCTTAAAGAGAGAGAGGTTATATTTGGCATCTATCGATCTTTCTGTCTTTGTGTCTGTCTGTCTGTCTGTCTATCTATCTATCTGTCTCTCTCTCTCTCTCTCTCTCTCTCTCTCTCTCTCTCTCTATCTATCTATCTATCTATCTATCTATCTATCTATCTATCCATCTGGCTCTCTATCTATCGATCTGTCTGTCTTTGTGTCTGTCTGTCTGTCTGTCTGTCTGTCTGTCTATCTATCTATCTATCTATCTATCTATCTATCTATCTATCTATCTATCTATCTATCTATCTATCTGTCTGTCTGTCTGTCTGTCTGTCTGTCTGTCTGTCTGTCTGTCTATCTATCTATCTATTTATCCATCTGTCTATCTATCTATCTATCTATCTATCTATCTATCTATCTATCTATCTATCTATCTATCTATCTATCTATCTATCTATCTATCTGTCTATCTATCCATCTGTCTATCTATCTATCTATCTATCTATCTATCTGTCTGTCTGTCTGTCTGTCTGTCTATCTGTCTATCTATCTATCTATCTATCTATCTGCCCTCATTTGCTGGAGTTATGAATTCTGGATTGTATAAAGAAACTCTACAGGAGAGTCCGTCCGTCCGTCCCTGACCTTAACCTCAACAGATGGTGGGTCCTGCAGTCAGACAGTGACTCTAAGAGAGCAGTTAAAGAACCTATAGTTAAAGTGCCTATATATAGTTATATGATCAATTGTGTTATGTGGATGTAAGGATCTATAAGGCATTATAAGATGTCTGTATACCATATCATCGCTGTCTGAAGCAAAACAGGTATCTCCAAAATGGCAACTTTACAGGAGAGTCCAAAAACCTCATTTAATCTGAATGGAAGTCAATGGAACCAGACGTCTTTTCAAGCAGTTTTGGTCCATTTCTGTTGGTCTGTTCTTCATGAAATTCACACACAGTGTAAACAGCAGCTCATGTAATCGAATGAGGCATAAAAGTAAAAATCAACAAAAATAGAGATTATATGTTTATATGTTTGGACAGCAACGATATGCATTATGTAGAGGAGTGGTTATATAGAATACTACCATGGGACAAACAGCTACCTCCATACACACTGATGACTAATGTTCTTTCAAGGGTTCTTTAGTAAACATTTCCTATAGGGAACCATAAACACTCAGAGAACCAATACATGCTGCAAGGTGCAGTTTTATAAAGAACCCTTAAGCATGAACCGATTAGTTCTAAAACCATTCTATCTAATTTAGAACCCCCTGAAACTCTTACACACTTTTGAAGAGTGTGCCTGATGGGGTCATTTCATTACCTGTAGATTCCTATGTATAGGTGTGGTGTAGGTGTGTATGACATTAATGTCGTTTAAGGTCTGAACTTCTCACAGTGTCTCCTATCTCGGACAATATCGAGCAGCTTTGCTGAGTGTTTGATTAAACCGAAGAGAGGAGCAGTTCCACCTTCTTAGCATCAGAACCTCAACAGCAGCCTTTAGGTACTGCCATGCTGTGTGATTGTACAGGTTGTATATCATCACTGTCCAAAGTAAAACAGGTATCTCCAAAAAGGCAACTTTACAGGAGAGGCCAAAAACCTTGTTTAACTTTAATGCAAGTCAATGGAACCAGACGTCTTTCCAAACAGTTTTGGGCCATTTCGGTTGGTCCATTCATCATGAGATTCTCAATTAGTGTAAACAGCAGCTGATGTGTTCAAATGATGCATAAAAGTAAAAATGGACAAAGTGGAGATACATGTTTTTCATTGGACAGCGACGATATGGTCTTAATAATGTCCTCAACCGTTCGGCAACATCAGAACATCACCAAATATGTTTGGCTACAATACTGTAGTTGAAAGCATGAACCTCCCTATGCACATAGTGAAGAAGGAATGCTGTATACATCGAACCCGGACGAGCTGTAAAGGTATGAAGAAGTCACGGATGAGGATGCAAAGTTTTGAGGCCCATCCGCCCTCCAAACACTCCGATTAATAAAACATTGCAGACTAGCTAGTGTGCAGACTGTTTATCCACAGCCGGCCCGTGTGGGGTTATATTTAGATATTTGGGCTGCGGTTTAAAGCATGCTCTTTGTTCTATAAGGAATCAGCTTCTGAAGGTACCGCTGA
>JAMWET010003002.1:55000-82500 GCA_024036415.1 Prochilodus magdalenae
CCTTAACCTCAGTATCCAAACCTAACCCTAACCTTAACCTCAGTATCCAAACCTAACCCTACCCCTAACCTCAGTATCCAAACCTAACCCTACACCTAACCTCACTATCCAAACCTAACCCTAACCTTAACCTCAGTATCTAAACCTAACCCTACACCTAACCTCACTATCCAAACCTAACCCTAACCTTAACCCTAAACCTAACCTCAGTATCCAAACCAAACCTCATCCAAACCTAACCCCAACCCTAACCTCACTACCAAACCTAACCTAACCCTATCAATCCCCTAACCTCACTATCCAAACTAACCCTAACCCTTAACCCTAACCTAACCCTAACCATAAACCTAAGTCCCTAAACCTAAACCTCATACTAATCCAAACCTAAACCTAACCCTACCCCTAACCTCACTACCAAACCTCACGCTAACCACAACCTCAGTATCCAAACCTACAGCTAACCACAACCTTAACCTCACTACCAAACCTAACCCTAACCTTAACCCCAGTATCCAAACCTAAAGCTAACCCCAACCTTAACCTCACTACCAAACCTAACCCTAACCTTAACCCCAGTATCTAAACCTAAAGCTAACCCCAACCTTAACCTCACTACCAAACCTCACCCTAACCTTAACCCCAGTATCCAAATCTTAACCTTAGTGTCCAAACCTAAACCTAACCTCACTATCCAAACCTAACCCTACCCCTAACCTCACTATCCAAACCTAACCCTACCCCTAACCTCACTATCCAAACCTAACCCTACCCCTAACCTCACTATCCAAACCTAACCCTACCCCTAACCTCACTATCCAAACCTAACCCTAACCTCACTATCCAAACTTAACCCTAACCTTAACCTAAGTATCCAAACCTAATCCTACCCCTAACCTCAGCATCCAACCCTAACCCTTCCCCTAACCTCACTATCCAAACCTAACCCTAACCTTAACCTAAGTATCCAAACCTAATCCTACCCCTAACCTCAGCATCCAACCCTAACCCTTCCCCTAACCTCACTATCCAAACCTAAACCTAACCCTACCCCTAACCTCACTATCCAAACCTAAACCTAACCCTGCCCCTAACCTCAGTATCCAAACCTAAACCTAACCCTACCCCTAACCTCAGTATCCAAACCTAAACCTAACCCTACCCCTAACCTCACTATCCAAACCTAACCCTACCCCTAACCTCAGTATCCAAACCTAACCCTAACCTTAACCTCAGTATCCCTAACCTCACCCTACCCCTAACCTTAAACCTACCCCTAACCTCCTAAACCTAACCCTACCCTAAACCCAAACCTAAACCTAACCCTACCCCTAACCTCACTATCCAAACCTAAACCTAACCCTACCCCTAACCTCAGTATCCAAACCTAAACCTAACCCTAACCTTAGTATCCAAACCTAAACCTAACCCTAACCTTAACCTCAGTATCCAAACCTAATCCTACCCCTAACCTTAACCTCAGCATCCAACCCTAACCCTTACCTCACTATCTAAACCTAAACCTAACCCTAACCCTAACCTAATCATAAGATTAACCTCACTATCCAAACCTAACCCTACCCATAACCTCAGTATCCAAACCTAACCCTACCCCTAACCTCAGTATCCAAACCTAACCCTACCCCTAACCTCAGTATCCAAACCTAACCTAACCTTAACCTCAGTATCCAAACCTAACCTAACCTTAACCTCACTATCCAAACCTAACCCTAACCTTAACCTCACTATCCAAACCTAACCCTACCCCTGATCTGATCTAAACCATTCCTTAACCTCAACTAAGACATACAGACAGATCCTAAACTGCGTGATCAGTGTGTAAATAAAAAACACACACATTTTAACATAATAGTTTTTTTATTTTTGTAGCTAATTCACAACAAGCGTTTCACTGAAATTAAACAGTTTCATATTCTGATATTGTCATTGTTAAATCTCTCTTGCAAGATAAATCATTTAAATATACTTTCTGCGTCAGATGACGTAATTTCATAATGATTCTCTTTAAAATAAAAAGCAATATGTTTCATTTGTTCAGGACTATAATAATAATAATAATAATAATAATAATAATAATAATAATAATATGTTGTGGAGATAGAAAGAGATAAAATACATTTGATTCTTTGAAATAAATAATTTTTTAACTCATAATTTATTTATTCTATTTAGAATAGAGTGTGTATATTCATTTCCATGATACACTGTGTGTGTGTGTGTGTGTGTGTGTGTGTGTGTGTGTGTGTGTGTGTGTGTGTGTGTGTGTGTGTGTGTGTTATTGGTCCATGTTTGGATCTAAATGCTGTTTCAATGTAATTTAATAGAATCTGATAGAATTTGATTGCGCACAGCCCCTTTGGAAATAGAAGTTACATCTGAAACCACAGCACTGCATCTGTCCTGCCACACAAAACTTTTAGTAAACAATCCAGTAAGCAGGTAAATATAAATAAATAAACAAACAAAGCCCTCCTGTCGCCAGGAGAATGAATATAGAAAATCCATAAATAAATAGATGTCACTTTGAACTGCCACTGTACTCAAAACACACTTCAATATTAAATTTCAGGAACGGAAACTGAACGTAAAGAAACGGAAAATAAGAATGAACTGGTTCGGCCGCCATCTTCCAGCCTCTGAAAACAAACATCCAGCAATAAAACCTTTCAGTTAATAAGTGCAATTAGATGTCTGCCTTTCATGATTAACGGGCACACACTGACACACAGGTTGGTGTGTACTGGTGTCTCAGGGTCTCCTGTACTGTGTGTAGGTATGGCTGTGCTCTGGCTATCTGAACTCTACCACCATGGTGGATGGATACCAGAAGACCTGGTGAAACTGACTGGAACTGCTTTTTCCTGGGCTGCACTCTCTCCAAACATCCGCAGGTTTGAAAACATGTGTAGCAGAAGCTGATCTGAAAGACACATACGTAGCATCGGCCATGCTGAGACTGTTGTAAGCGTATTATAAGATGATGCGTATTTTATTTATTATTTGTATTTCTAACCGTATTGGCAGATGATTTGTCGTTTCAGCCTTTACTTCACACACCATGCCAAATGATCTGCCAGTGTGGTGTACTGCCTCGCTACTGAGCGCTCTCGGGAAGCTGCTGTGAGAGACCTCCACCGGTACATAAGTGCTTGTTAGCCTATGTGTTGGGGTACAGGATTAGTTACGGTGTTTTGCGTTGGTGGTTAGTCTACAACAGAACAGAAGCCTAGGCCTGGTGATGACCACACAACCTAGGACGGGTGGCCAAGATGGTGGATGGGGCAGCGTGATGACAAGCGGCAGTTAAGTCTGGGGGAGGACAGTGAAAGTGGTGGCAGCTGGTGGGGACTTGTTCAGCGTAGTAGTGTTGGCCATGGCACTGGTTTGGGAGGTATGTCTGGCACTGAGGAATGCAATGCGGAGGATTTGGTGCCTCCTGGGTGCATTGCTGAAAGGCCAGTTGGGATGGCATGTGCTGCATGCTGCATTGGCCACAATGCTTACTGCTGCACGTTGTGAGGAGGATGCTGGGCTACCTTGTGGCATGCATGGCAGAGGGCTGACGAGGGCATGTGCGTTAATGAGACCATAGTAGAGGACCACTATGGCATCCTGATGACACTGGGCATGACTCTCTAGTGCCTGGTCGAGCTGAAGGTGGAGCTAAGTGTGAGTGTCTGGCAAGTGTGTTTAGCATTAGTGCCTGGGTGCTGAGGAGCACCTCCTTGTGGCCTAGGAGCCTGCATCCCACCACGTGTGCTACCAAGACTGTGGCCATTCTACGACTGAGAACTGAGAGTCCACAAGGGGGGGGCACGGAGGGTTTGCTATTCACCATATACAGGAAGCGTATGGCTAGAGGTCAGCTGCCTGCTTCGCGCCTGTCCCAGCCAGAGCTGAGTGGTGGTTTCTCACTGTTGCTGTGTTCAATAAAAGAGCATTCGCCCAAAGCTCTGTTTCCCACGACGTCTACATCGGTGCTACAGTAGTGAGAAAACGTGACCTACTAAAACCACAAGGTCAATCATTTTATAATACACTCACCACAATCCCAGTAGAAGATTTAGAAGTATTGGATATGTCTGCTAGTTGAGGATAGATATTTGCCATGGCGTAGTTCTTTGCTGTGTGCGGGTTCTAATAAAAGCTTCAGTCTTTGTCCTGATGGAGAGCAGACTAATGTCCCTGCAAATATCAAACGAGGAAGATTCGGACTCTACAGACAGATAAATACACACCAGCTTGTGCCAGTTTCACATCTCACGTGGGCTCATCTAAATCACAGTCTCGGTTAGATCATCAGTTCAGCATCCCACTCTCTGGCATTGATTCACACATTTATAGCAACAGCACAGCTTCACCATCATGTGTCCTACATACTTCTGTGTGTCTCACGTCTCTGCAAACCCACCCTGCTTACATCCAGCCCTGAGACTTGAACTGACCTATCCCAGGCTCTGCCCACACTTGCGGTCACCTGTTGCTGTTGTTGTAAAGCGGGGTCAGCTTTAGAGAACTGTGGGGGGAAATCCCATTAAAAGCTAAAGATGATCTGTAGAACCCGAGTATATATCACAATGCCTACATTTAGAGAAAGTGACAGTTTCTCATTAGGTGGAGTGTATAACTCTAAGCTCTAAATGTAGGTACTGTGGTATAGACTGAGTCTGTTCTACAGTTCCTCATTAGGTGGAGTGTATAACTCTAAGCTCTAAATGTAGGTACTGTGGTATAGACTGAGTCTGTTCTACAGTTTCTCATTAGGTGGAGTGTATAACTCTAAGCTCTAAATGTAGGTACTGTGGTATAGACTGAGTCTGTTCTACAGTTCCTCATTAGGTGGAGTGTATAACTCTAAGCTCTAAATGTAGGTACTGTGGTATATAGACTGAGTCTGTTCTACAGTTTCTCATTAGGTTGAGTGTATAACACTAAGCTCTAAATGTAGGTTACTGTGTGGTAGACTGAGTCTGTTCTACAGTTCCTCATTAGGTAGTGTATAACTCAGTAAGCTCTAAATGTAGGTACTGTGGTTATAGACTGAGTCTGTTCTACAGTTTCCTCATTAGGTGGAGTGTATAACTCTAAGCTCTAAATGTAGGTAGTGTGGTATAGACTGAGTCTGTTCTACAGTCCTCATTAGGTGGAGTGTATAACTCTAAGCTCTAAATGTAGGTACTGTGGGTATAGACTGAGTCTGTTCTACAGTTCCTCATTAGGTGGAGTGTATAACTCTAAGCTCTAAATGTAGGTACTGTGGTATAGACTGAGTCTGTTCTACAGTTTCTCATTAGGTGGAGTGTATAACTCTAAGCTCTAAATGTAGGTACTGTGGTATAGACTGAGTCTGTTCTACAGTTTATCATTAGGTGGAGTGTATAACTCTAAGCTCTAAATGTAGGTACTGTGGTATAGACTGAGTCTGTGCTACAGTTTCTCTACAGTTCTAAATGTAGGTAGGTATGGAGTGTACGTAAACTCTAAGCTCTAAACGTAAGCTCTAAATGTAGGTACTGTTGTATAGACTGAGTCTGTTCTACAGTTTCTCATTACAGAGTGTATAACTCTAAGCTCTAAATGTAGGTACTGTGGTATAGACTGAGTCTGTTCTACAGTTTCTCATTAGGTGGAGTGTATAACTCTAAGCTCTAAATGTAGGTACTGTGGTATAGACGGAGTCGGTTCTACAGTTCTCTCATTAGGTATAACTCTAAGCTCGAGAGTACTTGTGGTATAACTCTAAGCTCTAAACTCTAAGGTAAATGTAGGTACTGTGGTATAGGACTGAGTCTGTTCTACAGTCTCTCATTAAGGTGGAGTGTATAACTCAAAGCTCTAAATGTAGGTACTGTGGTATAGACTGAGTCTGTTCTACAGGTTTCTCAATTTAGTGGAGTTGTATAAACTCTAAGCTTAAATGTAGGTACTGTGGTATAGACTGAGTCTGTTCTAACTCATTAGGGGGGAGTGCTAACACTAATCTCTAAATGTAGGGTACTGTGGTATAGACTGAGTCTGTTACTACAAGTTCCTCATTAGGTTGAATAAGAGAGGCTTGTCGAGCATTACACAGTTTCTCATTAGGTGGAGGAACTCTAATATGTACTGTGGTATAGCGGAGGTTTGAATGAGAGCTTGTCGAAGGACAGCTGATATGAACCTATTTCATTGAATTGAAAGTACCATGACTGTGTGCAATCCAGCTTCTGTCGGCCAGCCAGAGATCGTTAGTGTGACTTCAGTCAGTGAAATAAAATGGCATCTGAACAGTCAGAGGGAGAAACAGCGTAGAGAAATGAAAAACAGGAGCGCTGTAGTTAAACAAAAGTAAAGTAGCAGAGAAAAACAAACACTACAGCCAAAAACCTCCGGGGTACTAAAATCACAATCCGGCGTTCCCACTGCCAGAGTCTGGTAATGAGTAACACCACCGTGGAGCTGTCCAATAGGAGTTCTGGAACGTTTAAAGCTGCAGACCTTATTCAGCCAGGGGCGGACGGCATCTGACAGACAGCATCAGTCAGAAGTTTGGACACACCCACACATGAAATACTGTAGCAGTGCAGTTTAAGCTGTAGCCCTAATAGAGCATGGACATGACACATTACAGGGACACATCTGACTCCTGTCCAGCCTGAAGTCTGACTGTATGTCACTCTGATAGAATCTGCTCTTGTTCAGATCCAGCTTTCCAAAGTCTTTCAAAGCGGAACCTGCAGGACCTTCAGCAGAACACCCTGGACACACACTCGCAGAACCCAACCCTAACCCTAACCCTAACTACGGAGAAATCAACCAGCAGCAAAAGCAGTTTGGTAGCGTGCCAATCTTGAGATCCTCCACTATAACCATTTATGACATAATACAGTGTGTGTATATATATATGATATACACCCATTAACTGTATATACTGTATGATATATTATAATATTAACACTTGATTGACAGGTTATTTGCGATTGTCTAAAAAGCTAATTGAAAGCATTGTAGCAGAATTCCGTTAAACACACCGTCACTGTTGGAACAAAACCTCTTAAGCCAACTTCACAAAAGAAACCTGTAATAGAAGTTTAACCAGGTAACCAGATTTCTTTTTTTTTTTTTTTTGGTACATTCAGCATGAAATCTGAACCCAAGGTGAAGAGTAACTGAGTTTTAAAATTGTGCAAAAATGACAAAAAGTGGAGACTACAGCAACGATCAGTTATGTCAGGTGGGTCCAAACGTTTGCCTGGTTCTGTAGACAGGTCCGTCCAGCCCCCTCAGTAATATAGAGCTCAGTGGAGCCGGTGGGATGTGGTGGGACGACTGTGGGTTTTAAATTAAGCGAGTAACTTAAAGAGCCCATTCCTGATATTTTCCCAGTGTCTTCTACAACACTTACATTCATACAAAGTAACAGGCGTAAAAAACATTGCTCACGTTTCGTCGTATCTGTGTGGTATATATGTGTGTACCTGTGTGTGTGTGTCCCTGTGTGTGTGTGTGTGTGTGTGCACCATGTTTATGCCACACTGTAGGAACCAAAACCTGTCTATACGCTCATGTGGTGGGGACCCAGTTTCCATGAGGGGACCCAAGCGGGTTCCCACAGTGTAACGTTACATTGGTGAACCGTGTTTTAGGGTTCGGTGTTATGGTTAGGTTGGAGTTAAAGCTTAGCCTAGTCGTAGTTAGGGTTAAGATCTGGATACACCTCCAGGAAATGAATAGAAGTCTATGTAAAGTCCCCACAATCCACAGAAGCAAACGTGTGTGTGTGTTGAATGGCTTGTGTTGGATTAGGTTAGTGGAAGATCTTGTTGAATGTTTGGGCAGAGATGTGTGTTACGCTACAGGCTCAAAGTTCAGAAGCCAAATTAAAGTTGTACAATTCATTTATACCCTTCGGGCGATAACAGTGTTTACTGACACTGAGTAAAGTGGCTTGAGTGGATGGATACGTGTAGCAACCGTCTCCAGTCAACCAGATTTTTACATATATTTATGCTAATGTGGCTAATGCTAAATGGCAATTAGAAGGCACCAGTTATGTAATTGATGGCGTTTGGTATTTACTCAGTAGTTGAACTTTATATTGAGTACTAGTGTTTTGCAGGGAACAGAAATGAAATATGATGTGTGGTACCACACTTAGCAGTTAGCTAATGTTAGCATTAACATTGTTAGTTTGAGTTTTCTATGCATGTAAAACATTTCAGCTGGTGTAGATATTTGTTGTGTAACTAAGCTAACAGTAGACACACAATGACATCGTGACCGGTACACAGTGACAACACTGAGTTGACGTTAGCACTGTAGCTAGTACATTGTCATTTCCAAGCTGTCTAGCTCAACATCAGCAACCTGGTCACTATACAACACAAGCAATGTTTTGTTTAGTAACTGCGCTAATATTAGCATGGTTGCTAATTCATTGTCATTTCCAACCTAGACAGTTTCAACTAGCTACAAAAACACCTTTAGCTCAGTAGCGTGGTGTTGTAAATGCTATACTTAATGTTAAGCTGCAAATATAATAAGTGGGGCATATTGTAAAAAACAAACTGGCCTCAGGAATTAATCGTTAGCTGGCTCACACAATAATTCTGCTAAATTTAACATTTCAAATGTAAACAGCGTTCCTTCAGAGTGATTCGGTGTGAACGCTCCGGTTCGGAGAACGTCAGAATTGTTCACAGGAAGTGGAAACAGATGCCACCTCTGAGCTTCCTCCTAGACAGTTATGACCTGACCTGGTTATGAACACACCGCCTGATTTCCGAGATGATGTCTGATGACAGGTTTAAGAAGATTTCCATTAATAAGGGAATGCATGCAAGGTGACGCAAAATAGCCCCCAAAGAGAACATGCTACTGTTTTCAGACCGTCATCAACCTTCCATATACACACTCAGAGGACACGTGTAGGTTCACGGGTGGGCTGGTTGGTAAACAGAGTGTGGGTGTTTGTGTTGTTGACATGGAGACCCCTGGTTCCCATCACCACCACTGTAAAGAACATCTGACCCATTTCACACCAGAGCCCCTCTGAATCGCTCTGTTTACACCTCTAACGCTGCTGGCTTCTGTACTTTTGGCCTGTAGTGTTTCACACTGTATGCACACGTGTGTATATATATACAGTATATACACATACATACATACATATAGATAGATATATATTGCACTTTAAAAGGCCGCTGTTGTGCTGTAAGGGTGTGTGTTTTCTCCTAATGGGATGTGTGTGTGTGTCTGTGGTGTGTATGTATGTGTGTGTGTATGTATGTGTGTGTGTGTGTGTGTGTGTGTGTGTGTGTGTGTGTGTGTGTGTGTATGTATGTGTGTGTGTGTGTTTGTGTGTGTGTGTGTGTGTCTGTGGTGTGTATGTATGTGTGTGTGTGTGTGAGTGTGTATGTATGTGTGTGTGTGTATGTATGTGTGTGTGTGTGAGTGTGTGTGTCTGTGTATGTGTGTGTGTGTGTATGTGTGTGTGTGTGTCTGTGTATGTGTGTGTGTGTGTGTGTATGTGTGAGTGTGTGAGTGTGTGTGAGTGTGTATGTATGTGTGAGTGTGTATGTATGTGTATGTGTATGTGTTTGTGTGTATGTGTGTGTGTGTGTGTGGGAGTGTATATGTGTGTGTGTGTGTGTATGTGTGTGTGTGTGTGTATATGTGTGTGTGTGAGTGTATATGTGTGTGTGTGAGTGTATATGTGTGTGTATGTGTGTGTGTGTGTGTGAGTGTATATATGTGTGTGTGTGTGTGTGTGTGTGTGTGTGTGTGTGTGTGTGTATGTGTGTGTGTGTGTGTGTGTGTGTGTGTGTGTGTGTGTGTGTGTGTGTGTGTGTGTGTGTGTGTTTATGTGTGTGTGTGTGTGTGTGTGTGTGTGTGTGTGTGTGTGTGAGTGTGTGAGTGTATATGTGTGTGTGTGTGTGTGTGTGTATGTGTGTGTGTGTGTGTGTGTGTGTGTGTGTGTGTGTGTGTGTGTGTGTGTGTGTATGTGTGTGTGTGTGTGTGTGTGTGTGTGTATGTCTGTGTGTGTGTGAGTGTGTGTGTGTGTGTGTGTGTGTGTGTGTGTGTGTGTGTGTGAGTGTGTGTGTATGTCTGTGTGTGTGTGAGTGTGTGTGTGTGTGTGTGTGTGTATGTATGTGTGTGTGTGTGTGTGTGTGTGTGTGTGTGTGTGTGTGTGTGTGTGTGTGTGTGTGTGTGTGTGTAAATGAAGGAAAACGTAGTATAGCCCATAGTATCACATGTGGCTCTGAATTCTGTGCAGCAAGACAAAGACAAACTGATAAATGTCTGCAGTCTTTCTCTTTCACTCCATCCTTCCTTCTTCTCTTCCTCTTTCAGTGGACAGACCGGTTTCCTTCTTCCTCTCTTTCCATCTGTCGCTCTCTTCTGCACATCAGATGTCTAAAACAACTCAAAATTGTCTCGGAAAAGTCACAGTACGTAATTTTCTCGTTATAATATTACTGTTATTAATAAATATACTTTCGTTTGTTTGGGTTTTTCTTCCTTTTTTCGCTTTAACACTCCCTCCGTCCATCCGAAACTTCGCTCATCCCAAGCTTCGTTTGCTTATTAGTAGTCATGGCTGTCTCTCTCCTTCTCTCTCTTTCCTTCGGTCGCCCTTCCCTCCTTTCTTCTTCAGGTGGACAGAGAGAGAGAGAAAGGGAGATACGGGGACGGAAAGGAGCAGGAAGGAGTCAAACAGAATACAAAAAGAAGGAAGGATATTATCATTTCATTCCATCGTTCCTTCATTCGGACATGGTAGTTTTCCTCTTCTTTTCTTTTGTTCCCTCCTTTAATGGCGATAAAGAGGGATTTATTGAGTAAAAACAGGTCGACAGCCCTGTGCAAGAGATATAGCGATGTACACAGAGAAAGAGAGAGAAAGAGAGATAGAGAGAGCGATAGAGAGAGAGAAGAGAAAGAAAAAAGAGGTGAGGAAAGATGAGGAGAGGAGAAGAGAAGCAGGAGGAGAAAAAGACGGAGGGATGTGTGGAGTTTTCCTGTGCTGTTCCACACGCGGTATTCCTTTCTCTCTCTTTTCCTTCTGTTCTCTTCTCTTTCTCTCTCACTCCTTCTCTCTCTCTGTGCGGGTGTGTTAGGCTGAGTGGTGTTCTCTCGGTCTCCGAATATTCGTCTCCGTGCTCACAGGCGCTCCCTGGTGGGGATCCAGATGTATGGCCCAGACTGCTCCTCTATCACCGACTTCACTTTGTGGTAGACCTCCTCAAAACTGTCTCCCTCCACCACAGCTAGAGACACAGAGAGAGAGAGAGAGAGAGAGAGAGAGAGAGAGAGACACAGGGAGAGAGGGAGAGAGAGAGAGACACAGAGAGAGAGAGAGAGAGAGAGAGAGAGAGAGAGAGAGAGAGAGAGAGAGAGAGAGAGAGAGAGAGAGAGAGAGAGAGACACGGGGAGAGAGGGGGAGAGAGAGAGAGAGAGAGAGAGAGAGAGAGAGAGAGAGAGAGAGAGAGAGACAGAGAGAGAGACACGGGGAGAGAGGGGGAGAGAGAGAGAGAGAGCAAGCGACAGAGAGATAGACAAAGAGAGAGACAAAGAGATAGAGACACAGAGAATAATAGAGAGACAGAGAGAAAGAAAGAGAGAGACAAAGAGAGAGAGAGACAAAGAGATAGAGACACAGAGAATGATAGAGAGACACAGAGAGAGAGAGAGAGAGAGAGATAGAGACAGAAAGAGGAAGAGAGAGATAGAAAGAGAGAGAGAGACAAAGAGAGAGACAAAGAGATAGAGACACAGAGAATGACAGAGAGAAGAGAGAAAGAGAGAGAGAGAGAGAGAGAGAAAGAGAGAGACAAAGAGAGAGACAAAGAGATAGAGACACAGAGAATGATAGAGAGACACAGAGAGAAAAAAGAGAGAGACACAGAGAGAGGGAGATAGAGAGAGACAGAAAGAGGAAGAGAGAGATAGAAAGAGAGAGGCACAGACAGAGAGAGATAGAGCGAGAAAAACACAGAGAGAGATAGAAAGAGAGGCGGAAAGAGGGAGAGAGAGACAGACAGAGAGAGATAGAGACAGAGAATGAGAGACACAGGGAGAGCGAAAGAGAGAGACAAAGAGAGATAGAAAGAGAGACACAGAAAGAGGTAGAGAGAAAAACACAGAGAGAGAGAGGGGGAGAGAGTCAGAGAGAGAGAGAGAGAGAGAGAGAGAGAGGAAGAGAGAGACAGAGAGAGAGAGAGGTAGAGAGAGAGAGAGGTAGAGAGAGAGGTAGAGACAGACAGAGAGAGAGAGAGAGAGAGAGAGAGAGAGGAAGAGAGAGACAGAGAGAGAGAGAGGTAGAGAGAGAGAGAGGTAGAGAGAGAGGTAGAGACAGACAGAGAGAGAGAGAGAGAGAGAGACAATTAGCATATAAGCTACAGTTATCTTACAGAAACCCCGTAGGGAATAATCCGGACGTCTCATCGCTGTACCTGAGAAACACTCGAGGAAGTCCTGCTCCAGCTTTATGGCCCGGTCCAGCCCTTTCCTCGCCTGCTCCTCGGTCAGACGCGTGTTAATCTCCCTACACACACAACACACCGGCTTTACTGGAGGTTCTTCACTCTAGCACTTCATCAGAACCCCGCCCCTGTAGCTCCACCTGCTGGTGTACAGTTAGGGACTGCAGCTCATCTGTTCACGTACAGTCTGTGCTGACCGTCCTCTACACCTTCACCGGTGATCAGTTCATCAGTGATTACCACAGATATTTATAGATCCATATTTTCGGGTAGATGGTCCACTCTACCAGAGGATTCACCAAACTCCACCAGCACTCCTACATCACCACTGGCCGCTTTCTGACTCAGTCGTCAGATGGACTGCAGCCTGTAACTGAGCACCTACACCACGGAGGTATACGGAGCTGATGGAGTGACAGTAGTACATCATCTGTGTCGCATGTCAACTGTAGCTCAGGACACACTGTATAATCAGGGCTGCCATTGTTTACGTACAGGACGTTCTCCAGAGACTTTGGCCGGACGAAGATGGCTATTGGGTGAAGCTGTGCGGCCTGCAGTCTGCGGATAGCATTCGCCGAAACGTCTAGGATACAGTGTTTCCCCTGCTGCTCACACACACAAACACAGCACCATCATATCCCGGTGATAGAAATTACATTATAAGCCCAGCTGACCAATAAGAAATCACTACACCGTTCCCCATAGGATACATCTCTCTCTCTCTCACCTGTTCAGCCACCTCTCGTACGCTCTGTACGCTCGTCCCGTACAGGTGGCTGTTATATTGTCCAGCCTCTATGAACCGATGGCTTTGGATGTCCTTCTCCATTTGTTCCCGTGACGATACAAAGTGGTAATCCCGCCCATCCACCTCATACTCGCGCTTCGGCCGCGTCGTATCTAAGAGATGCGGTGATGTCATCAGTGTGAGACACATGCAACAACTTACTAGACTTCAATGTCTGGATTAGCAAAATGGCTGACCATGTGCAAAGATGACAGTGTATCACACAGTGTTAGCTCGTTAGCTACGTAAGCCGCAAAGCTACACAGCTAGCAGCTAACAGCTCCAGTGCTAAAACTAAAAAAGCAAAGCTCAGACACCAAACCCTACATTTGGTGTTAATAAGTGCGGGTTTGATGGTAAAACTATTGTTTTGAGGGGTGTGGCTTAATTCTCAAAGTTGTCTTGTACATATCTGGCAACACTGCTTCTGCTAGGTTGTGTTTTAGTCAGTCAGTGATGAGTAAAGCTGTCACCGAGCCAATGGGAGTGAGCTGTAGGTGGGGCTTGCACACTCACGTGGAACGCAGGAGCCGAACTTGTCTGGAAACTCTGACAGCAGGTCGTCATTCACCCTGTCCTTCACCGGCCCGAGGATAATGATGGGTCTCGCATAGTGTACTGGAGAGAGAGAAAGAGAGAACAGAGTGAGAGGCAGACAGACGCACAGAGAGAACAGAGGGGAATCTCAGACAGGCATATGTCAGGTTAACTCCAGTGACCTCTAGAGGCGTGGAAGAGGCGTTAACTCTACAGTGACCTCTAGAGGCGTGGAAGGGAATGTGACACTCACCTTCCACTTGTGTCACCGTCTCGTAACTGTGCGCTGATTCTTCTCTACCTGAAACCAAACATGCACACACTATCAGTTCTGATTCAGTCCAGTTTGATTCAAGTCAATCCAATGCCAATTATGATGATTATTAAATTAGGATGATCTTAACACTAAGCAAACCCGACCCAGCTCTGTTTAGTTCAGTTCTGTTCAGTGCATATTCAGAGTCATATTCACAGTGTTGCCAAAGCACCACTGAAAAAACAACAATACAAACTTGGTAATGAAATAATAATATATAATGTATATATACAGTTTTTGGTTCATTGTGCTTGTGGTCTGTAAACTCTAATAATGTGGAAATACCTATTACATTATGTTCTGGTTGATATTGTCATGTTCCCTTGAAGCATCCAACAGAATAAGATCCATAGAACAAGAGCATGTTCCAGGTGGTTGTTAAGAATGCAAACGGATGTTGCAGATGTACATCAGTTCTACGTCAGGCCTTTTTTACTGAAAGAGTCACTATAAAACTGGTACATCTGAAGAGAGTGGTGAGGACAGCGGAATCCATCAAGGGCAGCAAACGTCCAGACTTGCAGGATATCTACCAGTCCCGCTGCCTGAGGAAAATCCAGAAGATCCGGTTGGACTGCAGCCACCCAGCACACAACCTGTTCACCTTACTGCCATCAGGCATGAGTTACCGCAGAATCCAGGCCAGAACACACCGGCTAATGAACAGTCTTATACACAAGCCATCAGGTTCCTGAACAAGTTGTGAACCTTTCACCAATACAACCAACACCACCAACACCACCAATACCTCCAATACCATCAACACCACCAACACCACCAACACCACCAATACCACCAACACTACCAATACCACAAACACCATCCATACCACCAATACCAACAACACTACCAATATCACCAATACCATCAACACCACCAATACCACAAACACCACCAATAACACCACCAGCACCATCAACACCACCAATACCTCCAATACCATCAACACTACCAATACCACAAACACCATCCATACCACCAATACCATCAACACCACCAATACCAACAACACTACCAATATCACCAATACCATCAACACCACCAATACCAACAACACTACCAATACCACCAATACCATCAACACCACAAACACCACCAATAACATCACCAGCACCATCAATACCACCACCACCATCAACACCATCAATACCACCAACACCACTAACACCATCAACACCATCAACACCACCAATACCACCAACACCACCAATACCAACAACACCATCAACACCACCAATACCACCAACACTACCAATACCACCAACACCACCAACACTAAATTTCCTTCGGGATTCCACCATGCCTGCTACAAACAGTAAGGAAGACGGCAAGGAGGCCACAGCAAAGATGCAAAAGATGTGGCTGTCGAGGAGGTGCTGGTAGAGCAGCATGGGAGCCGGGTAGCACTGCCCATAGATCTCCAGTGACACTGAACCTGGCAACACTGTTGAGTGCGATTGGTCAGCAGGCACGCCCAACACTTAGAGTTTTACCATGCTGCGGAGGAGGACACAGTCTACTGGAACAAAAAGACCACCAGCACTGAAGAACGGACTCGGCTGAAGACTCCAAACAGAGGCAGCAGGCGGTCGAGCGGTGACGATGGCAGCACGCGTGGAGAGGAACAGCAGCAGAGCGCGGTGGAGAGCAGCAAACAGACCCAGCGAGGATGCTGGGACGGCCGTCAATAAGAGGAACAGCAGCACGGTCGCCTTGTAGCACTGGGCAACGCTCTCCAGCGATGCTTTGAGTGCAGTGGTCGGGGAGCGGTGTCGAGCGTTCAGTCGGTGCACACTACTATTAGCATAAAAGGAGCGCTAGCAAAAACGAGGGCTTTGCTTTATACCCTGTACGTCAGTTCACCACCACTCCCTTCAACTGATTACACACAACACCGAATTAATGAGCACCAAGAGAGGACGGAACGCCGCAGCTTCACTCACCCTGTGATCCTAAACTGTCTCGACTGCGGTCCTGTGAAAGGGAAGCGACAGAGAGGAAGTGCGTTATTAAAAAGCGGTTACTGCAGAAGTCTCTCAGGTAATTCAATCAATTCTCTGTCACCAGCCGAATGGTAGAGGGTGAGCGTGCATGTTGTTCCGTCAGAGTGTCGCTGAGTGAGTGAGTGAGTGTCTCTAATTATGCCTCTGTGCTAATAACAGACTAAAGCAGCTCCAGGTTAACAACTCCATTTATAACCACAGTGCAGCATAGAATTATCATCAAATCACCGCCATGCACGCAAAGACGCGGACCTGGGACACTTTTAAACTGCACTGCCATCAGCGGGGAGTAAACCAAGCAGCGGTTTTCCCAGATACCAGGCAGGCAGAGAGGTTAGAAGTCAGGAATCACTGGGAAATGCATTTTATGAGAATGTATTTGAAGTTAGAAATTTGTTAGAGCAGAAAAACAACAGCTGGTTAAAACAAACAATTATCTGCCACCACTTTGGGTGTTAAAGCAGAACCTTACGCAGACAGACCTCAGTTTAGCTCAGTTTATTTTAATGCATATATTTACATTTACGGCTTTCCGCTGACGCTCTTATCCAGAGCGACTTACAAGTAATCAGTGTTACAGGTCGGCCAGTGCGGGGTTAGGAGTCCTGCCCAAGGACTCTTACGGGCTCAGCATTTGTTACCTAGACTGGGATTTGAACCCCGGCCTCCACATGGGGTGTAGCTCCAACAACACTACCCACCAGAGAGCTACTCCAGCAGGTAGTGGTGCTGGAGCCACACCACCAATATGCCACCTGCTGGCCTAAAGGTGGAATTATACCGCTGTGTGTCTGTGATCTGGGAATGAAGTCCTTCTCATACAGTTATGTGAACAGCTCGCTACTGTGGGTTATTGTGGATTCTCTGGAAATAAGCTACACCGTATCTACACAGGACACACCGTTGCATCGGCATACTTACTGTTCATGTGAAAAGGCCGTGGCTCGGCCTCCCTGTATCTGGTGTTGTACCCGAGGAGTATACGAGGAGGATGGGTTCCCCCTTTGAGTCTTGGTTCCTCTCGAGGTTTCTTCCTTCCTATCTAAGGGAGTTTTTCCTTGCCACTGTGGCCCCCGGCTTGCTCATTGGGGGCTCGAACACCAGATTCTTTTTAAAGATTTTTTGTAAAGCTGCTCTGTGACAACATCTGTTGTAAAAAGCGCTATAGAAATAAAGATTGATTGATTAATTTTTTTTCCAACTAAGAAGCAGTTGTGGACTAAAGTTAGCAATGCCATATTTTAGGTTCCTCTCTGTAGATGACATGTTCAACTATCTTCACTCGGAGTTTCAATAACGACACAGAATTCCACTGTGGCCCTGTGCTAGCATACTTGCTGGGAACACTGGGAGGCGGTGTACAAACCAGCATGCACCAAAAGTGAAGAAGGTCTAGTGTTTTTCCTCTCTCTCTCTCTCTCTGGATGATTTCCCACATCACTGTTTTGAGTTCTACCCCAACACTTCCCAACAGTCAGTCAGTGCTTGCTTGACACGCATCTCCACAGATGAGATTTTGGAGGTATCATGGTCATATCATCTTCACTGTCCAATGAAAAACATGTATCTCCATTTTTGTCATTTTTATGCATCATATGAACTCAGCAGCTGCTGATTACACTGTGTGAAGATTTCCTGAAGAATGGACCAACAGAAATGGCCTGATTCGAGAACAGTCCGGTCCCATAGACTTCCATTATAATTAAACTAGGCTGTTGTCGTCCTCTGTAAAGAGGGAGATGGAGACTTGTTTTTCTCTGGACAGCGACAATATGTTTATGAGCATCATCTCAGTAGTGTTATTAAACATATATCCATATATCAACACATATACCTCACATACAGACTATACCGCTGCCTGGCTAGGAGTGCGGTTGGTGGTTAGGAGTGACGTTTGCAGCTGGAGTGAGTTCACAACCTTTAGGCTACCGCACAAACCGCTCTCCAAAAATTCAAAACCTGGTTTATCAGGCTGAATATTCTCCACTGGGGGAGCCGATAGCACTCAGGTGCTTCACATCATTGGCTGTTATAGTGAGGACCAAACTTACCCTGTCTTTAGTCTTTAAGCGGGACCACTCTTTCCTCTCCACCCTGCAGGGAGGCACCGAGAGCGTGAGTTTGTTTCAGCATGAATAAAAATGGACTCGGTGTAAACTGTGTATCTGCGTCTGTATTGGGTTTTAATGTGGCTCCCCCACCTCCTCTTGCTGGGTATGAAGCCAAGCTCCTCCGCCTCGCCCCCAGGGCTGACCCGTCGGGCCTGCCACCACTCGTCGTCACTGCAGTCCAGAACATGGAGTACATCGCCGAAACGGAAACTGACCGCCTGGCTCAGAAACCCACCGTCAGCCGTCTTGTCATAGTCAAACAGAGCCCTAAGAGAGTATATAGAGGGAGGGAGGGAGAGAGAGAAGAGAGAGATGGAGTAAGAGAAGAAAGAAGGAAAGTGAGAGAGAAAGAGAGAGTGTGAGAAGAGAGAGTGAAGAGAAAAAGAAAGAGTAAGAGAAGATAAGAGGGAGAGAGAACAAAAGAGAGAAAAAAGAAAAAAGAGAGACAGAAAAAATAAGGGGTGAGAGAAGAGAAGAGACGAGAAGAGAAGAGAAGAGAAGAGAGGAGAAGAGAAGAGAAGAGAAGAAAAAGAGAGAGAGAAGAGAAAATGAAAACACGAGAGAAAGAAAGAAAGAAAAAGAGAGAGAGAGGAGAGAAAGAGAGAGAGAGAAAAGAAAGAAAGGGGGAGAGAAGAGAAGAGAAGAGAAAGAGAGAGCGTAAGAGAAAGAGACAGAGAGAGAGAAAAGAGAGAGGAGAGAGAGAGGAGAGAGAGAAAGAGAGCGAGAGAGAGAGAGAAAAGAAAGAAAGGGAGAGAGAAGAGAAGAGAGAGAGAGAGAGAGAGAGAGAGAAGAGAGCGAGAGAGAAAGAGACAGAGAGAGAGAGAAGAGAGGAGAGAGAGAGAGAGAGTGAGAGAGAGAGAGAGAAAAGAAAGAAAGGGAGAGAGAAGAGAAGAGAAAAGAAGAGAAGAGAAAGAGAGAGAGAGAGAGAGAGAGAGAAAGAAAGAGAGAGAAAAGAGAGAGAGAGAGAGAGAGAGAGAGAGAGAGAGAGAGAGAGAGAGAGAGAGAGAGAGAGACGTTGTTATGGGTGGTCGGTGCACGTGTTAAGTATCAGAGGGAAGACCCTCTGGCCATATGCAGCCTCTAGCAGTGTGGGCTTTGAAGCTAACTTGCTAATGCTAGCTAGTTTGCTAGCAACGTTAAAACGCCGGTGGATACTCTAATGTGCCTACGCGTCTGGATTCCCCCCGGTCTGAGATGTGTGCGGGTACCTGATGTAAAACCCTCGTTTGGGGTTACTCCTCAGCGTTGTGGTTCCGGAGCCCAAACTGCTGTTCATCAGCTGCTCTCTCAAATCATGGATCTTAGCCTCAAACCGGCTGTACTCTGTTCACAAGGCACAATGAAACGGACAGCATTAAAAATCAGAGCTTCACACCTACCAGCTAACGGTGTTCGTGTCAGTGGTGGGGGTCTGTGGAAGAGGTGGGAACTAATCCACTACTCAGTAACGGGTAATGAGCTAAAGGAGAAGTCCCAGTGAAAACAGGCAGGGCCTGCGTCGAGTCTCCAGTCAGGGCAAGCAGGTCCCAGCAGTTAGGTAGGTGCTAGGTCAAGTCCCGAGTCAGGTTACAGGTCAGTGTTATCTAGTTCCAGGTTATTTCCGTGTTCCTAGCATTGGGAAGACTCAGTAGTGTGTCCTTTACCCTCTGGTCTGTACTGGGCTATAATGGTTACAGTCTGGCCGGCGTTCTTTAGTGCAGCTGCAGCTTGTTCGTGTGTAGCAGCTCTCAGGTCAACACCATTTACCTGG
Organism: Prochilodus magdalenae; assembly: GCA_024036415.1. Taxonomy (NCBI): domain Eukaryota; kingdom Metazoa; phylum Chordata; class Actinopteri; order Characiformes; family Prochilodontidae; genus Prochilodus; species Prochilodus magdalenae. The sequence continues at coordinate 74,990 of JAMWET010003002.1, forward strand.
AACACACACACATACACACACACCAGGTGAAGCAGGGAGCCATTATTATTAAACTGTGGGCACCTGAATGGAGGAGGGGGACGCGTGTGTCCTTACACTCAGTATTTGGTCTCCTTTCCTCAGCTCTCCGCTCAGGTCTGCTGGTCCTCCAGCTAAAATAAAGGAGATGAAGATTCCCTCTCCATCTTCTCCACCCACTATATTAAAGCCCAGACCTGTGGAGCCCCTGTGGATCACTACACGCCTGGGGTCTCTGAGAGAAGTGTGGGGGAGAGAGAGAGAGAGAGGGAGAGGGAGAGAGGGATGGAGAGGGGGGGAGAGAGAGCGAGGGAGGGAGGGCGAGAGAGAGAGAGATAGAGAGAGGGGGGAGAGGGAGAGAGAGCGAGGGAGGGAGAGAGAGAGGGAAAGAGAGAGAGGGAGAGAGGGAGAGAGAGAGAGAGGGAAGGAGGGAGGGAGAAAGGGAGAGAGAGAGGGCGGGAGGGAGAGAGAGAGGGGGAGAAGAGAGAGGGACCGAGAGAGAGAGCGAGGGAGGGAGAGAGAGAGAGAGAGAGAGGGCCGGAGGGAGGCGAGAGAGATTAGAGAGAAGAGGAGAAGCAGACAAGAGGGAAAGAGAGAGAGAGGGGAGAGAGAGAAGCGAGCGAGGGAGAGGAGTCAATAGTTGTCGGGCGGAGAAGAAGAGAGAGGGAAAGAGAGAGAGAGGGCGGGAGGGAGAGAGGGAAGGAGGGAGGGAGAGAGGAGAGGAGGGAAGGGAGAGCGAGAGGCGGAGGAAGAGGCGCAGGGTGAGGGATGAGAGAGGGAGAGGAGGGAGAGAGAGAGAGCAGAGAGGAGGGAAGGAGGAGAGAGAGAGGGCGAGAGGCAGAGAGAGGAAGGGAGAGCGGGCGAGAGAGAGACGAGGGAAGGAAGGGAGAGAGAGTGAAGAGGGAGAGGGAGAGGACGAGAGGAAGTGGCGAGAGAGCGAGAGAGGGAGAGAGAGAGGGAAGGAGAGGGGGAGAGGGGAGGAGAGAGAGAGGAGAGCGAGAGAGAGACAGCGCGAGAGGGAGAGAGAGAGAGGGAGAGATAGAGAGAGATAGGTGAGGGAGACGAGCTGGGAAAAGAGGGAGACAGGGAGAGGTGGAGAGGAGAGGAGCGAGAGGGAGGGAGGGAGAGATAGAAGGAGGGAGCCAGAGGCGGGAGAGAGAGAGAGAGGGCGGGCGGAGGGAGAGAAAGAGAGAGAGGCGGTGAGAGAGGAGCGGAGACGAGAGACGAGAGGGGAGAGGCGAGAGAGAGAGAGGGAGGCGAGACGAGAGAAGAGAGAGGAGAGAGGAGGAGGAGAGAGTTGAGAGGGCGGGAGAGAGGGAGAGAAAGAGGGCGGGCGAGAGAGCGTTCAAGGGGTGAGGTGAGCGAGAGAGAATGCTGCGAGAGAGAGAGAGAGGGAGAGAGAGAGGGACAGAGAGAGGGGGGGGGAGAGAGAGAGAGAGCGAGAGCCGAGAGAGCGGAGGGAGAGAGAGGGAGAAGAGAGAGAGAGGCCGCGATAGGGAGAGAGAGTGGGAAAGAGAGGGCGCGAGAGAGGAGGAGCAGAGAGAGAGGCGAGAGAGGGGCAGGGCGAGAGAGAGATAGAGGGACAACGAGAGGGCGGGGTAGGGAGAGAGAGGCAAAGAGCGAACGAGAGAGTGAAAGAGGAGAGAGAGAGGGCAGAGGGAGATGAGACGAGGCGCCGAGAGAGGAGGAAGGGAGAAGAGCCCGGGATGAGAGAGAGAAAGAGGGGAAAGCGAGGAAGAAGAAGAAGAAGAAGGAGGAGAGAAAGAGAAAAAGGGATGTGTATTATTATCATGGCTTTAAGAAAGAACAGGTTGACTGTCGCAGGTTTTAGGGGAAGCTGGAGGGAAGAACGGGGCAGGAGTGAAACCACTAACGCAGCAGAGGAAACCTAACATGGAGAGCGAACAGGAGAGTCACGGGTTCCATCAGACCGTAGCAACACAAAGATCATAACACTGTACTGAACCCACTCACCTGGGCAGGTCGTCGTCTCCCAGCATGCTGTGCAGCACTGGAGAGAAGCGGCTGGGGGAGGTGGGAGTGAGGGCTTGTGGGTAATCGGAGCCCAGATAGTTGTGGCCGAGGTCAGTGTCCATGTGAGGAGAATACGCTGGAGAGGAAGCACAAGCACATCCAGGTTAAATCAGACATGCGGCGCTGCAGATGGAAACCGCAGAGGCTAGTGTCATTAGCACCTGAGAAGGAGACGCGGGTCGCCCCGGGAATCAACTCACTGCCTCTCCGGCTGCAGCAGAGGGGGCGTTTGGTCTACCGCTTAGTCCAGAAGTAGTCGCCTGGATACATACTGCTTACCCCGTAGGGTGGTCTTCGCGTTGGGTAGGCTTGGCTAGTGAGCGTTCTGAGTAGCTGATAGCGGCATTAGCCTGACTCTGTCTGATTTTTGCCCTTGTGTATAAAAGGTGCTGAATAAATAAACTTGCCTTGCCTCGCCTCGCCTCTACACTTCAGCCTGTTGTGGTGGAAACTGCACCACTGTCCTAATACTGACGGACCTCACACCTCACACCCACACACACAGGGGGACTCACTGCTGGTGAGGTCTGGAGGGTTGTAGCTGTTGGTAAGGTAAAGGTTGTTCGGTTTAGCCACTCTGAGGTAGACGACCTCCGCCGTGTTCTTCAGCGCTCCGACTGCGTCCTCGTGCATAACGTCCTCCAAACACACGTTGTTCACCTGAAGCACGGAGCAGAAAGGAGGGATTAGGATTATCGCCTCAGCAGGAAACACAAGGCTGGGCTTATGATAACAGACACAGAGGGGATTACCGGCAATCAACCACAACGAGTAAAACCGAACACAGCTGAAACCTGAAAAATACATATCCATACACCAACACTGTTCCTTCATCGGTTCATTCCTTTATCCATCACCAACACTGTTCCTTCATCCGTTCATTCCTTTATCCATATACCGACACTGTTCCTTCATCCCTTCATTCTTTTATCCATACACCAACACTGTCCTCAATCAGTTCATTCCTCCTATCCAACCTCATCATCCCTTATACCATACACCAACACTGTTCCTTTCATCCCGTTCATTTCCTTTATCCATACACCAACACTGTTCTTCATCCGTTCATTCCTTTATCCATACACCAACACTGTTCCTTTCATCCCTTCATTCCTTTATCCATACACCAACAGCTTGTTCCTTCATCCCTTCATCCATACACCAACACTGTTCCTTCATCCGTTCATTCCTTTATCCATACACCAACACTGTTCCTTCATCCCTTCATTCCTTTATCCATACACCAACACTGTTCCTTCATCCGTTCATTCCTTTATCCATACACCAACACTGTTCCTTCATCCGTTCATTCCTTCATCCATACACCAACACTGTTCCTTCATCCCTTCATTCCCTTATCCATACACCAACACTGTTCCTTCATCCCTTCATTCCTTTATCCATACACCAACACTGTTCCTTCATCCATTCATTCCTTTATCCATACACCGACACTGTTCCTTCATCCGTTCATTCCTTCCACTCCACTGTTCATTCTTTTATTCCATACACCAACACTGTTCCTTATCCGTTTCAATCCTTATCCATACCACCAACACTGCTTCCTTCATCCGCTTCATTCCTTTATCCATACACGACAACACTTCATTCCTTCATACACCGACATGTTCCTTAGTTTCATTCCTTTATCCATACCACCGGGACACACATCCGGTTCCTTATCATACACCAACACTGTTCTTTCCCTTTCTCCTTTATCATTAACACCAACACTGTTCTTCCTATCGTTCATTCCTTTATCCACATACACCAACACTGTTCCTTCATCCGTTTTCATTCCTTATCCATCACCACAACACTGTTCCTTCATCCGTTTCATTCCTTTATCCATACACCAACCACTGTTCCTTAATTCGTTCCATTCCTTTATTCATACTCCAACACTGTTCCTTCATCGCTTCATTCCTTTATCCATACACCAACACAATGTTTGTTCCTTCATCCTTTATCCATTCATTCTTCTCCGTTCATCCATACACACCAACACTGTTCCTTTCCTCATTCCTTTATCATTCATTCCTTCGTTATCCATCGAGCAAACCTCGCACACCAACACTGTTCCTCATCCGTCATGTCCTTCATTCCTGTTCCTTCATCCATACAACACTGTTCCTTCATTCGTTCATTCCTTTATCCATACACCAACACTGTTCCTTCATCCGTTCATTCCTTCATTCATACACTAACTGTCTGTACATTTATTCATCAGTTCTTTCATTCACGTTTATTAATTTAACCTTTATTTCATCCCTACATTCCTTTTAAAACACCGAGAAAAATGCCATAGACATGGTTTGCTGCACCCCAACATACTATTCTTTCACAATCGGCAAACACCGTTCATCCGTTCATTTTTCTCCGCACCCCACACTAACTGCTGATTTATCCATACACCAACACTGTTCCATCCTCCTTCATTCCGTTATCCATACTGCAACACTTCAATGCGTTCCATTTATTTATCCATGGAGAATCAGTTCCTTTAAGAACATCCATCACCAAGATATCGTCAGGAGGGTCAAATTGCCTCAATATCAGCTAAAATAAACCTAAATCACTCAGGCTGCAGTTCCGCTCTCGTCCAGCAGGGGTCAGTAGCGCCAAATAAGATCAACCTACTGTGGCATGTTCAGTCTGTGTGAATAGGATCTCATACAAGCGTCATATTTAATATGTCCTGCTATTCATCCTCTCTTTATCTGTCTGTACGACTGTATTACACTGCACTGCAGCAGAGCGACCAAACTCATCATCAAACAAACCCATTAACCAGGCTGCAGTCCGCTCGCGTCCAGCCGGTGTCAGTAGCGTGATCCTGCATGTTCAGTCTGTGTGAGCCGCGTCTAATTGCCTATCATCCCACAGCCATGCACTGCCAGCACAAAATCAATCAAAACACCCTCGGATTTTCGATCAAAGGGGTAGGCTGATCCTATTAGAGGCCTCGATCATGGATGCTTTAAAGGGCACATGCTCTGAATTCTCACTCTGATTTATTAAGAGAGTTTAACGCAGTATAAAAACATTTCAGGAGGTCTGTAAACAGCGTCGCCATAACGATATATTAATTACTTATTAATCACCTACTGGTTTCAGGTGAACTTATCTCCTGTGTTAGGCAGAAACATTGGGCTTGTTTACTGGTGACAGAATTAATTTACATAATCATAAATATACACTTCAAATAGTCCGTACTGAGAGGGAATCTCCAGGATGAGGTTTATGTTTTTGGAGGTAAGGAGTTGACATGGCAACAAGAAAACGAGCTCTTTAAAGTCTGTACCATGGACCAATCAATGACCGGTATGTCTCACCGTACTTCTCTGGGCGGTCCTAATGTAGGGTACTGCTTCTGTAAGCATCCCCCTGACCAATCACAGACATCCCTCAACCACCCACACAAAACAGTTTAAGGTTCTGAGAAACGTCATTCCTTCGTTCGTTCGTTCAGTTCGTTCATCTCTTACACTGTTCCTTTGTTCATTCCTTCATCAGTCTCCAACACTGTTCCTTTATCCATTCATTCATCCCTTCATCCATCTCCAAAACTGTTCCTTCATTCAGTCATTCATCCCTCCATCCGTCTCCAACACTGTTCCTTTATTCATTCATTCATCCCTTTATCCATCTCCAAAACTGTTCCTTTATTCATTCATTCATCCCTTCATTCGCCTCCAACACTGTTCCTTTATCCATTCATTCATCCCTTCATTCATCTCCAACACTGTTCCTTTATCCATTCATTCATCCCTTCATCCATCTCCAAAACTGTTCCTTCATTCAGTCATTCATCCCTTCATCCGCCTCCAACACTGTTCCTTTATCCATTCATTAATCCCTTTATCCATCTCCAAAGCTGTTCCTTTATTCATTCATTCATCCCTTCATCCGCCTCCAAAACTGTTTCTTTATCTATTCATTCATGCTTTAATTCATCTCCAACACTGTTCCTTTATCCATTCATTCATCCCTTCATTCATCTCTAACACTGTTCCTTTATTCACTCATTCATCTCTTCATCTGTCTCCAACACTGTTCCTTAATCCATTCATTTATCCATTCATCCATCTCCAACACGGTTTCTTCCTTCCTTCCTTCCTTCCTTCCTTCCTTCCTTCCTTCCTTCCTTCATTCATTCATCCATCCATCTTTTATACTGTTCCTTTGTTCATTCCCTCATCCGTCTCCAACACTGTTTCTTCTTTGGCTCATTCCTTTATCCATACAGTAACATTCTTCCTTCATCTATTCATTCCTTCATCACCAACGGTCTTCTCATTTGTTCATCCATTCTTTCATTCAAGCATTGCTTTCTACAGCTGTAAAATAATCACTCCAGCTTATTATCATTAAACCCTTTTAATATTTTTATATTTTAATTTATAATATTTTACTTGCCTAGAAGCTTCCTGTTACACACCAGATCAGCTTAATGATCTTTAATGAATATCATCAAATATTATTTCCCAGTGTCGATATACCTTCAGATCAAACACCCTGATAGCTTTTAGAAAGGTCCACCTGCTCGCACCTGCAGAAGCTCATATCAATATACTCCCTGGCTGTGAGCGTAGGACACAGCACGGTTCACCTGAGGGAGTCCGGGTGTAGGTGGAACCTGCGTTAGGATAGATAGAACCTGAAATGCTTGGGCTGCGGTTCCTCTCCTACGCTGCAGGGTTCCGTGTAGCAGTGAGAACGAGACTATGTTGCGGTGAATAAGATTTTCATACAGTGATTATATTCTACATCTGCCACCAGTCATCCGTACGTATCCGTGTTCGTGTCGCACGCCCCGCTGGAGCTCTTACCGCCAGTATCTTGTCGCCAATCTGCAGCCGCCCGTCTTTATGCGCCGCACCTCCTTCGATGATTTTGGTGACATAGATGCTATTATCTCCCGGGATATGCTGATTACCCACTCCACCAGCTATACTGAACCCTAACCCTGAGAGAGAGAGAGAGAGAGAGAGAGAGAGAGAGAGAGAGAGAGAGAGAGAGAGAGAGAGAGAGAGAGGGGAGAGAGGGGAGAGGGGAGAGAGAGAGAGAGAGATTTTACCCAAAAGGGTTAAACTCTATAGCTGATTATATCGTGTGTGTATTATTACTTTACCCCAATATTTTCAACCATTGGGAGCTCTATCCTCACCCAGTCCTGCAGATGCGGTAGGGGTGGATCTAGGTGGTGTGTAGCCTTCTTGAGTTTGACAACAAAACCGTAGCATCTTGGTTGCCTGCACCACGGTGCCTCCACACACGGATTCGTTTGCGGCAGTCTCCACCAAGACTAAAAGAGGGACTCCACTGCAAGATGAGCTCAAACATTCCTGAGTCATCTCCATGTGGTCTGGTACGACACCACTGCAGTCTTTGGTGAGGGTGACGTGGTGTTAAGGACAGTCGTGGTAACGGTCTGTGTGCATGTAGTCCTGTGTGGT
>JAMWET010003002.1:90000-92570 GCA_024036415.1 Prochilodus magdalenae
ATGGATCAATATGATTAATTATTGGTGATTAAGCAGTGGATCTAGCTTCCAACACTGAAAGGTATTTGGTTGTGTCCCATTCTCCAGCACCGATACATCCACTCACTGAAACCATGGAAACACCGGTAGTACGTGTGAGCTGTGAGAGGAGGGAATTGGAGAATGAGAGAGAGTGAGGTGAGAACCGCAGCTATGAAGTGGAAAAACACCCAACGAGTGGGAGGAAACACCACACACACCTCCTCTGGCATTTTACACATTCTATCTCTCTCTCTTTCCGCATCTCCCTCTTTTCTTTCTCTCTGGTGATCCCTCAGTCCGCAGTGCTTTCATTAACACCTGAGGGATTCTATGCACCTGAAGTGCTTACTGAGCAAACAACCAGCAACCTCTACCTTCACCGTTACTGACTGGTACCTCCTGCTTCCACTCACTGGCCACATTATCAGAAATGCATGCTTCCACTAACTGGCCATTTTATTAGAAACACCTACCTTGTGCTCCCACTAATTGGCTAATTTATCAGAAACCGCCACCTTGTGCTTCCACTTTACTAGAAACACCTTCCCTCTGAGGCAGTCACAGTGACTATGAGCCTCTATGACAACTAGGCTTTCTGAGGTGACGATGAGGATGATGAAGGGTGTTGAGGATGCGATGGGAGGTGACAGCGATGGAGTATGACCCAGTTCCTCAGCGGCTTACATAACATCCACACATCACTGGCTTGATTTGAGAGTTATCACTCTTGTCTCTCCATCCATCTCTGTTTCGGCTATCTCCACGCACAGCTCACAACAGGGTGGGCTCTTTTATCTCCCAGACGGCAGCAGCACTGTCAGTTGTCCTTACAGAATTTACAGATCAGTAATAAGTAGGTAATAATATCATCAATGGTAATTTCCTAGTTCCTAAATAATAAATCAGAAATTGTGGTGGGTGGTAACGAGCCTGTTAGGAAGTGGTCTTATAACGGTAACAAGCTGTACGTACCTAAAAATGACCTGCTTATTTTATTATAAGTGAGCAGAGACGGTCAAGGTCTCATCTATTCCTGGGTAAGAGTACGTGTCTATAGGTGGGACCATGCTAAACTGATGTTGTGACCTGATGGAGGTGCATTTGGGGATTAGTGCCTTGCTACTTTCAGTTGAGGGAATTCAACCGGCCAATCTTTTCAGTTACAAGCTTCACTAACATCCAACCCATGATGGCCTCCTTAGGAACCGGGTGGGACGGGTGAGAACGTGTCCCACCGGATGTTAGAATGAAGCTGTATGTGTCCCATGCGAAAATGACTCAGCAGGGGAGAACCACCTGTAACTCTAAGGCGAGATGAGGTGCCTGTTCAATCACTAACGTCACTGACCTCAGCTTTCGTCTCATTGGAGAGTCCAGACTGAAGTCTGACATCTGAACGATGATCTCCATGGACAATCCAATCATCACACTGCACATATAGACTGACCTACTGTTATCCTCCATCCATGTTGTATATCTGTAGTGTGTATATAAATCTATAAGATAATTCCTTATTATGTATATAGAATATATATATACACACATAATATACATACATACACACATATATATATATGGATATGTCATAGTTGTTAATCATAACTTTATATAAAACTGTATATTAGAATAAACAGTGATGTTGTGCTTAGTATTGTATATATATATATATATATATATATATATATATATATATATATATATATATATATATATATATATATATATATTGTCTATTGTGTATATTTATTTGTATTTAAGTACTGTAAGTTTTTCATTCACCTTCACACCTGTTAAACGTGACGTAACAACAAAAGTGATTTGATTTGAAGTTAGCTTTTAGCAGCTTTGGGGTCAGTACAGCAGGGAATAGCTAGCTGATATCGTAGGCAATGGGGTGGTTTTTGATTGATCTCTGATTTATGGTAGTGAATGAGTAGTATAGTAGCGGTATTCTGGGAGTTGGAGTTCCCAGGCGTTAGAGTCGGAGGGATGTGTGACAGTAAGATGCTAATAATACTATAGGGAACAGGGTGGGTTTTGTCTCATAGTAGCAAATTGCTGCTGTCAAGAAGACCCCAGGTAAACCCACCTGACCCTTTAGAATAGCAACAGAGTAGCAGGTAGGGTTAACCTAATCTCAGTAGAAGGAATTTTAGGCCATTTCTGTGGGACCATTCCACCCAGTACACCATACACAGGAAACAGCAGCTCATGTGGTTCAGTCAGGCACCAGAGTAAATATTGACAAACATGGACATCCTGGTGATGGAACGTTGTCTGTGCTGGTGGAGTGTGTGAGGTATGGTTTGGTGTATCTCCACACTGATCTGCTTTTACAGAACTGAGCTAAAAGACTAAGACAAAGTCTTCTTCTGAGGAATGTGGGTCAATGTGCCTGCTGACAACACGCACGAACAAGCGCTGACACTTCACACATACACACACTTCACCAGAAAGGCAGAACAGATCAGCAGCCGTTTCAGGAACTCTGAACCGCACACACTCGCTCTGAGAGCACATCTGTCTCTGTACAAACAGACTTTAATTCA
>JAMWET010003003.1:0-37172 GCA_024036415.1 Prochilodus magdalenae
GGAAGCTAGAGCCGCTGACGTGCCTTCCTGACCAGGCTGGACTGTGTTTTACTGTTGCTCCAGTGTGAGGTTGTTGCTCAGGTGAAACCCTGTTAGCCTGGTAGCTGGAGAACCACTTCCACCGCAGCTGCCTCCGACGTGCAGGGGTAGGTGGGCATGTCCCCTGCCCCTTCTGAAGCCCCAGCAATCATCTCCTTTCGTCTTCTTTGTACCACGTTGATGCAGAGGTTTGTTCTTGTCTGCACCGAACCCTGCCAGGTGTTTCTACCTCCTGCCTGGTAGCCAGACTCATCACTGTTTTGTGATGCATCCGATCCACACGGCCGTGTCATCCTCACACTTCACATATAGACTAGCCGTGAGTGGATGGGTGAGGCGTCATATGTGTAGCAGCGTGAACAAGAGGGGGCTCAACAACACAGCCCTGAGAGTGAGCCAGTGCTGAGGATTGATGGTGGAGGAGGTGAAGGTTGTGGAATTCTCCACAGACTTGCGGCCCTGTTGGTCAGGAAGTCCCAGACCACAGTTTGCAGAGAAGACTCCGCCAGACATTGCTCAGCGCTTGCCCACACTGCACTGCAGGAGACTCACACCAGAACATTCTCCAGCTTTCCCACTGCCACTGCACGCACTCCACCATAACGCATCCTCCAGCTTCCACACTGCACTGCAGCATCTCCACCAGACATCCTCCAGCTTCCACACTGCACTGCAGTAACTCCACCAGACATTCTTCAGCTTCCACACTGCACTGCAGGATCTCCACCAGACATTCTCCAGCTTCCACACTGCACCGCAGTAACTCCACCAGACATTCTCCAGCTTCCACACTGCACTGCAGCATCTCCACCAGACATCCTCCAGCTTCCACACTGCACTGCAGCATCTCCACCAGACATCCTCCAGCTTCCACACTGCACTGCAGTAACTCCACCAGACATTCTCCAGCTTCCACACTGCACCGCATATACTCTACCAGACTTTCTTCAGCTTCCACACTGCACTGCATATACTCTACCAGACATTCTCCAGCTTCCACACTGCACTGCAGTAACTCCACCAGACATTCTTCAGCTTCCACACTGCACTGCAGGATCTCCACCAGACATTCTCCAGCTTCCACACTGCACTGCAGCATCTCCACCAGACATTCTCTAGCTTCCACACTGCACTGCAGTAACTCCACCAGACATTCTCCAGCTTCCACACTGCACCGCATATACTCTACCAGACTTTCTTCAGCTTCCACACTGCACTGCAGTAACTCCACCAGACATTCTCCAGCTTCCATACTGCACTGCAGGATCTCCACCACACATTCTCCAGCTTCCACATTGCACTGCAGTAACTCCACCAGACATTCTCCAGCTTCCATACTGCACTGCAGCATCTCCACCAGACATTCTCCAGCATCCACACTGCACTGCAGGATCTCCACCAGACATTCTCCAGCTTCCACAATGCACTGCAGGAACTCCAACAGACATTCTCCAGCTTCCATACTGCACTGCAGGATCTCCACCAGACATTCTCCAGCTACCACACTGCACTGCAGGAACTCCACCACACATTCTCCAGCTTCCATACTGCACTGCATTAACTCCACCAGAAATTCTCCAGCTTCCACACTGCACTGCAGCATCTCCACCAGACATTCTCCAGCTTCCACAATGCACTGCAGGAACTCCAACAGACATTCTCCAGCTTCCATACTGCACTGCAGGATCTCCACCAGACATTCTCCAGCTACCACACTGCACTGCAGGAACTCCACCACACATTCTCCAGCTTCCACACTGCACTGCAGTAACTCCACCAGACATTCTCCAGCTTCCATACTGCACTGCAGGATCTCCACCAGACATTCTCCAGCTTCCACATTGCACTGCAGTAACTCCACCAGACATTCTCCAGCTTCCATACTGCACTGCAGCATCTCCACCAGACATTCTCCAGCATCCACACTGCACTGCAGGATCTCCACCAGACATTCTCCAGCTTCCACAATGCACTGCAGGAACTCCAACAGACATTCTCCAGCTTCCATACTGCACTGCAGGATCTCCACCAGACATTCGCCGAATATGACATTCTGATAAACAGTTGTGCTGTAGTAGCAATGGATATGTAACTTTTTGTGTTATGAAAAAAGAGAATTTCAGAGACTCCTAGTGGTTCTATGTACATGACCAAGGAAGATATAGTTAAAGGATCTATTCCTTCATCTATTCAGCATTTTAAAGTGTTCTCTGATGTTCTTTGGTCAAGTGAAAAATGGCAGGCTGTGATTGTACACACCCATTTACACCCCATGATTTGTTCCTAGAATTAATCCAGCAGTTTTCCTTTCTTGGTAATCTCATCAATAATCTGATGAGCTCTGCTCTAATTAGCTGGTTTACAGTGAGACACCTGGATGATCACACAGAAGCAACATGGTAAAATAGACACAGACAGGAAAATGCAATGAAGCTCAACAACACAAAGTAAATTACTCACTATGAAACTCTCAGTATAAGATTAGGACTTAAACTATCAGAGTGGATATGATCACACAACATGGCTGCTACTGATTGAGGAAAGCTGTTTGACATTGTTTGTGAAACTGTTTGGAATTAAATGTGCAGAGAACTTTGAATTAAAGTTGTCCAGGAGCCTTTTAAAGATGTGGGCACGTCCTATTTGCCAGCTTGGTTTGCAAATTTCTGTTGCACCTTAAATGGTGCATCATCCAGGCCCACTGACAGTTCTTGGGAAAGGGTACCTAAAGTGCCAACATGCTCTTCACAGCCTGGAACAGCAGATGTCTGAATATATAATCCTCCATTGCTCTTGTGATTCATTGTGGTTGTTCCTGGTGGGCTGGAATGTGAGCTGGTATGTGTAAATTTTGGGGGTGTAATATTGAATGGAATCAAACCTTATAAGAGTCTAGGATTTTAGGATTGGGTCATTTTACTGCTCTCTTTAACAAACACAGGATTTGCATTTTAAGAAGGAACGACAGTGTTTAAGGTTCACAGTGTGTGAGTTCTAGGTACGGAACTCTCTTTATTCAGCTATGATTATTTACCACTCAGTTTTCCACCTTTAAACACATTCAGTGATGGACTGTACAGGTGTTCAGCATTTAAGTTGCTTCCATGCAAGAATCAAAAGGTCAACACAGTAATATCATAAACAATTTGTGTTTAATGAAGTAATACTGTATGAGTCATAAACCTCAAACAAATACTTTTATTTTAAATGAATTAGAAATCACTTCACACCCTTATATACAGTACTGTCCTTAGATACAAAATCATAGACTTTGGAACAACTGATACTGCACACAGTGCAGAGGTATAGTTTATATACAGAGACAGATCTGATCTTACATGTTCCTCAGAACAAAAATTCACAGCACAACACAGTACATCATGCAGAGTCAGATCTTATACAATCCACAGTACATACAAACATCACATTCAGTATATGAAGACCTGAGATGATGATGCTGGTTGGGAATTACAGTTTAAGGCAGAGACTCTAACCCCGACCTCATGAATATAAATCTGTTCTGCCATTAAATAATCACTGCTGGTTAACTGAGCAGGTAGTGTTGAATGCTGGGTAAATAGAGTTTAAACCTGTGATATTGTATAAGCCTGTTCAAATCAGGGTCTTGTCTTCTACTTGCCTCCATAAACACCTGGTCATAGAAGGAGTGTTGTAGACCAGTGGTTCTAAGGTTGGGTTCTGGATCACCCACCCTCTGCATATTATGCTGTTTGCCACTCTGATATACTGTAACCACAAACCAACAAAAGAACAGATACAGTACGGAGAACGTCCTTCAGTGAACTGGGTTCCAATCTTACTCAATTAAAAGTGGGAGTGTGGAACCTCCAGAAGGTTTTCCTGAGCAGTTAAGCTTTTAGTACAGATGTTGTGGAGACTACACAGTTGCCTGAGCTGAAAGTTTAACAGCTATAGCAACAGTAACTAGGATAGATGCTCAGTTGGTGAGTTTCAGACATTCACCAATTTTCACTGAACACCATTTGATTGTAATGTTCTCCACAACACAAAATAACCTTATTCATGTTAATATAGAAGTTATAATAAAACTAGAGTCAGTCTCTTGCATACAGTGCCCTCCATAATTATTGGCACCCCTGGTTAAGATGTGTTCTTTAGCTTCTAATAAATTGAGTTTTTTTTTCAAAATAATATAGGACCACGATGGAAAAAAAGAGTAAAATCCAACCTTTAACTCAAGTGAATTTTAAGGGGGAAATAAAATCCCTGACTAAGAAATAATTATTCTTCATAAAATCACCTGTTCCACAATTATTGGCACCCCTAACAATTCTTAGGAAAAAAGGGTTAATAAAAGTTATTTCTGTCACTTCTACAGTAGTTTTACAAAAGTTGATCAGAGTTTATGTAGGAACATTTCAATTAGTAATTCCCACAACTTCCTGTTTTCCCTGGGGTATAAATATGACATGAACACAGAGGCCCATTTTTACTTCTCTTCAACATGGGAAAGACAAAGGAACATACCAATTCAAGTAAGGCAGATGGTGTGTGTTGACCTTCACAAGTCAGGCAATGGCTACAAGAAAATAGCCACTCGCCTACACCTGTCCCATATCTACTGTCAGAGGAATTAATTAAGAAGTTTTAAAACAACTGGAAGAGTGGTAAACAGCCTGGACGAGGACGCAAGTTTTATTTTTCCACCATGCACAGTGAGGAGGATGATAAGAGAAATAAAAAGTTCTCCAAATCTCACTGTTACCGAAATTGCAACAAATGGTAGCTTCTTGGGGTCACAAGTCTCCCAAAACAACTCATCAGAACGCTCTATCTACATTGCCAAACAAGCTGTTTTTGGGAGGCATGCACGGAAAAAACCTTTTTCTCACTCACAATCATAAACGCTAAACGTTTGGAGTTTTTGGAGTGGACTTCAACTGGGACCGAAGTGTGCTTTGGTCAGATGAAACAAAGATAAGAGCTTTTTGGCAACAAATGCTCTAAGTGGGTCTGGGCGTAACACAAGAACTGAGTATGCAGAAAAGCACCTCATGCCCACTGTGAATAGCGGGGGAGGATCAGTGGATGCTGTGGGCCTGTTTCTCTCCAAAGGCCCTTGGAACCTTGTTAGGGTGCATGGCATCATGAATGCTCTGAAATACCAGGAACATTTTAAAAACAAAATCTGGTGGGCTTCTGCCCGAAAGCTGAATGATGGGTCGTCACTGGGTCCCTTTCAGAAAAGATAATGACCCTAAACATATGGCCAAATCTACACAGAAATGGTTCACCACACACAAGAATCAAGCTCCTCCCAATGGCCATCTCAGTCCCCAGACCTCAAACCCCACTGACAAACCTGTGGGGTGAGCTGAAGAGAGATGTGCAGAGGAGAGGACCCAGGTCGCTGGATGATTTAGAGAGAATGTGCAAAGAGGAATGGTCAAAGATCCCTCTTTCTGTATTTTCCCATCTTGTCAAACATTATAGGAGAAGATTAGGTGCTGTTTTGTTGGCAAAAGGGGTTGTACAAAGTATTAACATCAGGGGTGCTAATAATTGTGGCACACATGATTTGATGTTAAACAATTATTTCTTAATGTGGAATTTTTTTCCTACTGAATAAATTAAAGGTTGGATTTTACTCTTTTTTTCCATCGTGGTCCTATGTTATTTTGAAAAAAACTCAATTTATGAGAAGCTAAAGAACACATCTTAACCAGGGGTGCCAATAATTATGGAGGGCACTGTAATGATGTCATTTCCTTTTGACTCAGTGTCTCAGGACTGACTAATTCTGGATTCTATCAGAGCTTTCACTGCTAGATTTACTATTTAGATTACGTGATACTGACAGAAACATCACACATCCACCACTCCTCCACCAGGTTTTTCACTCAGGTCCTTTCTTCTGAAGAGCCACTTCAGCACTCCTCCAGACTCTTCACCTCCTTGAGGTGCTGGTTCTGATGATGTTCCTCTTCTCTCTGTCTCTGCAATCGTCATCACAGCTGTCTCATAAACCTCCTTTCTGAGGGAATGAATTTCAGTGACTTCTAACAGTCTCTGTCTCAGTGTCTCCAGCTCTCTGTTCTTCTCCTCCATCTGTCTGCTGAACTCCTCCTGCATCTTTGACTTTGATGCCAGAATGTTTCTCTGGAGTTCAGGCAGGAGGATCTTCATGAGGTTTCTCTCTGCCTCCATTCTGGCTTCTCCATCATACAGCTCCCTGATCTCCTCCATCTCCTGTCTGTGTCTCTCCTCTATCTCTCTCCTCTCCTTCTCTGTATTTTCTTTTAGTCTCTTCACTTTCTTCTCCATTTCTGTTCTTCGCCCTAACTCTCTTTCTAGCTCTCGTTCCAGTTCTCTCCTTTTCTCTTCATCTCTTTCTTCTTTCATCCTCTTCTCTAGCTCAGTTGTTCGAGTGTTAAGCTGTTTTATCTCTCCTTCATGCTCCTGTACCACTCCCTCTATCCTTCTCAGTGAGTTCTGCACCTCCTTTTCTAATTTTTCCTTAATTTCTGTCTCTACCATCACCCTCTTTTCTTCTCTTTCCTTCATGATCTTTGTCTCCATTGCTCTGATCTGAGATTCGGTCTCCAGGTAGATCTCACTGCTGTAGAACTCCTCTCTGTTTCTTTCCACCATCTTCTCTATCTTCTCCAGCAGCTCTGAGGTTTGAGAACCATCTCCTCTCTCCTTAATGTTGAGACAGTGAAACCTGTTCCCACACTTCTCTACAAGTCTCTGGATCTCCTGGTTTCCTTGGACTGAATGGATAAACTGTTTCAATGGTTCTTCTCTTGGACGTTTTTTTTTCATCGTGGTGGTTACCAGTTGTGAAAAGGATCATGGTGTTCTCTCCAACATCTCTCTCTCCAAAGATCTCCGCCATTTTCTCCAGCATCCCTCTCTCTCCTTTCCTGTTAGTACTGCTTCAACTGGTCATTGACTAGGAAGGAAGGCGTGGGTCCTGGGCCAGATAAGACCGGGTCACAGAGGTCCCCCAATTCCTCGTCTCAACCGCTCCTCCAGACAGTAGTCCCAAGGACAGAACCGAGTCTAGGACAAGTGTCCACCACACTAGTCGCACACGCTGCGCCTACCCAGCCTACTCGTCCCTCCTGTTCTGCTCCTCACTCTGACTGCTGCCTCAATGATACAGACGCTTTCCCATGTTCGCTGTGCATCTTCTCTCCTTCTCTTGTGTCCCAGGTATGGTGTTTTTCACTGCTGCACTCCTTTTCCCCACATCCATCCGTTCCTCCTCCAAGCATCCACCAGCTTCGGTAGTTTCCTGCTTACAGGAACTATGAAACTGCGACGTGGCTGAACTACAAGATTACTTACCACTCGACTGCAGATCAACATAGAATCGGAGGTCGAGTTAATTCTCTTCATTATCATGCTGATTGAATTATTCGGTTCAGGAGAAATGCTAGAAGTATGTATATGTAATCTTGCGACATTATTTACTGAAATGAAGTGAGGATATTCTCATTACTGTGCGTCTTCGGTCCTGCAGTGGTCCCTTTGCAGATTCTCTGGAGTCTCTCTCACCTCACTATGTAAACAGAAAGAACCACATGATAATTAGAACTGTTTAATTGAGTTCAGTTGTTGGCGGTAGATGGTAGATTAGCGTATGAAATCTCTAGATTATGTAGTTTTTAATGTTTTCTGCCTGTGTAATGTTTTACTGGTTCTTCACGCAAATTATAAATGTATTTTAAATATTATAGATTACATCATGTATTGACTTTGGTGTTAATCATACAAGAACATTATTACGCTGTAATTAGCTGTGTGGTTGTTTCTCATCACTTTAGAAATGGCTTTTGTCTTCTCCATTATTCTTTCAAGCTGTTTTGTCTTTTCTGTCTTGTCTCCTCATTGTGCAGTTCTCTTGTGTCTGTTAATAAATTCTCATTAGGATCCAATCATCTCTCCTGTAGTTTATAGAAACTGGTTTCTTTCCTGCAGTTCCTTTCTCAGTGTGTCCCCAGCTGCTCTTTAAACTGCTGTCCCACCGCTCTTTCACTGTGTCCTCCAGTAGAGTCTCCGTCTCTCCTCTCAGCAGTTTGATCTGATTCTCCAATTGTGTGTCTTTATCATTAAGCTGTGTCTGAATCATCGCAATGATTCTTTGGTCAATTTGTTCTATGTGAATCTTTCCTCTCCTGAGAAAGGTTTCGTCTCTCTCTTCCAGCATCTTGCTCCTTCATCTGAATGAGTCTCTGTGTTTTTAATCCGAAGGTTTTTCTTTTTCTTGTATTAGTTTTGTGTTTCTTCTCCATCAGTTTGAAGTATATCTCTCCAGTAAAATGCTCTCTCTTTGTCTTTAAGAAAGTTTGGACAGTCCTGGGTAACTCTGTATTAAGAAACACATTTCATTAACATTTCATGACACAACTGAGCAGCACTATGGTGATTCATATATAACTGATCATATGTCCCCATAAAACTCAGGGACAGCTGGTGATCAGGATCAGGAACTGTAGCACAAAACAGCAGAAGAAGCTGAACCACATGAACCTTTCAGTCCCAACAGCAGACCCTAAAGACCTTAGAGTATGTGTAGCTCCTATGCAGCATCTGCCATAACATATCTACAGTAGTCCAAACCACCAATCTGTCTTTACCAGAACAGCATGATAGCAAGACGTCTCTAACACTGTAGGAGAGTGATCTGAAAATATGACTGATTTTGTATCTCCTTTAAAACTCACCAGTCAGCAAAACAGACTCCTTCATCTTCATTCTCTCCTCTTCTGTCCATTCTCTATCAGACTGTGGAAGTGAATTAAACAGTGTGATGATTTCATGATGGTTGATGTGTCAGTATTAAACACTGAGAGCTGATATAGCAGTGTTCAAAAACATTATACTGGTACTGAGCAAAACAATACTTTATTAATAATTTAATATACATTAATATCAGTGAACTCACCTGCTGGACATAGAAAATCTGGGGAAGAAAAACAGATTAGTGAACAAATTGAACATGTATTTCTGGAACATTGATTAGATTATCTGTGTGTCTCTGTGGCTGATTATAAACTGGGGAGCAGTGAAAAACATAAACCAGCTCATATCTTACTGTGTATGTGTTATAATTCCCAACTGAACACAGAGAGACTCAATACCAGAGTATTTTACTGTGTTAATGAAACCATCATTCATGAAGAAACACTCATCTCTATTTCAGTCTGTCTTACACTCCTCTCTCTGCACTCTCTCCTTTCTTATCTGTCTATTACAGACTGTAGAAGTGAAGCTGGAGCTCAAGTGTAATTAAACACAAATGATCATGTGACTTTCGAAAGAAAAAAATCTAATACAAACAAACAAACACATTTACCAGCCTGTAGGCACTGTGGACTAGATTAGTGCCTCATCAGCCCATTTACAACACTGATTTTGAAGGGTGGCTCACCCCAGATCAGTTCCTTTAGAAGATCTAATCTACTTCACATTAAATTTTCAGAAATGATTGTACACATACAAATATGATCTAGAACACTGGAACTGAATGGAAGTGCAGGAGATGAGAGGATCTCAGTGATCAGGTCTTTCAGTGCTGCTGACTCTTCATTATGTGCTGCTTGTTGTGAGTCACTGATATAGAGACTCATCCAAACAGGCAGATAGTGTGTGTGAGTGTGCAGAAGCTCCTGCTGTGTGAGTGAATTTCAGGGCTGTGTGTTCTCAGTAACGGAGGAGAGGAGAGCTACAGTAATGAGAGACACGCTAATGATAATGATGTACTGTGATTGAACACCTCAAATATTCCATCATCCCCCTAAGTAGGAGAGTGACATCTACACTCCCCAACAGAGTCCAGACAAATGCTTTTTATTGTAGTGTCTTTTTCTCCTCAGTAAACTTCACTGTCTCTACATTTCTGCAGTGCAGTGGGATTATGCACAGGAGCATTGGAAGGGAAGTCAAGAGGGAGATGGAGGGTGGATCATCGAAGTGATGATTCTGAGATCAGAGACTTTGTTGATGGTGTCATATGAACTGAAATACAATATGATGTGTGTGTTAGACATCTGTATCAGAGTGTAATGTATGTGATGAGTGTGTAAATCAGTCGTTTACCAGCAGTGAAAGAATAAATACACTTATTTACTTACCCCAGATACTGCAGAGTAGAAACAGAAGGAAACACAAAGTTAGAGAAATATCCATGAGATACTTTTTTCTACAGTTGTTAGAAATCCTCAAATAAACAATCTTTTCAGCTCTTTTATCTCTCTCACTTATCAGAAATCTCCTTTTCTCATCTGTACTGTAGTTTATCATCCTTCACTACTGCACTGTCACTCAGTGCTCTCAGTACAACTCCATGAAGATGTTCAGCTACACGGTTAAACCTACAGCAGAAACTCAACACTAATAGAAATGACTGGTAACACTTTACATTAAGCGTCTTTATCATCAGTAATAAATTATTTATTATGCTTTATTAATAATAAATGAAGATGAGATGTTTTTCTGCAGTAGTTAATATTGGATACATTTACAGATTAAACAGACAGATTAACTAATATAGTATCTAAAAGATTAACCAAAATTATAAACTATTATTAACTAATATATAGCAGCAACAGAGAACAGATACATTAAATACATATTAAATAAAATGAGCAGATTTGAATTATGAAACTTAAAGAATGAATAAAGAACATGAGTTGAATGAAGAGTAATGAATGAACTGAATGCAAAGACTAACAGATTAATCAGTGTAACAGTCAGAATCCATCTTTAGGATAGAGTCCTAATACTCAAACACAGTCAACACTTTAACTCGTTACACTTTAACCTCTATCATTACCATCCTGCACTGACTGCACTGGAGACTGTTTATACCACATTAAGAAACTCTGAACATAATAGATCCCCAACAACAAGACATCAAATACAGTGGGGAGAACAAGTATTTGATATACTGCTGATTTTTCAGGTTTTCCCACTTGCAAAGCATGTAGAAGACTGTAATTTTTATCATAGGTACTCTTCAACTGTGAGTGATGGAATCTAAAACAAAAATCCAGAAAAATACATTGTATGATTTTTAAATAATTAATTTCCATTTTATTGTGGGAAATAAGTATTTGATCATCTATCAACCAGTAAGAATTTTGGCTCTCACAGACATGTTACTTCTTCTTTAAGAAGCCCTCCTGTTCTCCACTCATTACCTGTATTAACTGCACCTGTTTGAACTCGTTACCTGTATAAAAGACACCTGTCCCACACACTCAATCAGTCAGACTCCAGCATCTCCACAATGCCCAAGACCAGAGAGCTTTGTAAGGACATCAGGGATAAAAATTGTATAGACCTGCACAAGGCTGGGATGGGCTACAGGACATAGGCAAGCAGCTTGGTGAGAAGGCAACAACTGTTGGTGTGCAAATTATTAGGAAAATGGAAGAAATGCAAAATAACGAATAATCTCCCTCGGTCTGGGGCGCCATGCAAGATCTCACCTCGTGGAGCATCAATGATCTTGATGGAAGGTGAGGAAATGAGCCCAGAATTACACGGCAGGACCTGGTCAATGACCCCCCCCCCCCCTGAATAGAGCCGGGACCACAGTCTCAAAGAAACAATCAGTAAAACACTCTACGCCGTCAAGGATTAAAATCCTGCAGTGCACGCAAGGTGCCCTTCCTCAAGCCAACGCATGTCAAAGCCCGTCTGAAGTTTGCAAATGACCATCTGAATGATCCAGAGGAGGAATGGGAGAAGGTCATGTGGTCTGATGAGACAAAAATAGAACTTTTTGGTTTAAACTCCCACTCGTCCCATGTTTGGAGGAAGAAGAATGATGAGTACACCCCAAGAACACCATCCCAACCGTGAAGCATGGCGGTGGAAACATCATTCTTTGGGGATGCTTTTCTGCAAAGGGGACAGGACAGACTGGGGGGGGACGACTGCACCGTACCGTGTGGGAAGGATGGATGGGGCCATGTATCGTGAGATTTTGGCCAACAACCTCCTTCCCTCAGTAAGAGCACTGAAGATGGGTCGTGCTGGGTCTTCCAGCATGATAACGACCCAACAAAACACACAGCCAGGGCAACTAAAGAGTGGCTCCGTAGGAAACATCTTAAGGTCCTGGAGTGGCCTAGCCAGTCTCCAGACCTGAATCCAATAGAAAATCTTTGGAGGGAGCTTAAAGTCCGTGTGGCCCAGCGACAGCCACGAAACCTGAAGGCTCTGGAGGAGATCTGTATGGAGGAGTGGGACAAAATCCCTGCTGCAGTGTGTGCAAACCTTGTCAAGAACTACAGGAAACGTCTCATCTCTGTAATTGCAAACAAAGGTTTCTGTACCAAATATTACGTTTCTTTTTCTGGTGTATCAAATACTTATTTCCCACAATAAAATGGAAATTAATTATTTAAAAATCATACAATGTATTTTTCTGGATTTTTGTTTTAGATTCCATCACTCACAGTTGAAGAGTACCTATGATAAAAATTACAGTCTTCTACATGCTTTGCAAGTGGGAAAACCTGAAAAATCAGCAGTGTATCAAATACTTGTTCTCCCCACTGTATATCAGCCCACAAAAAGAACACAGACTTTCTGGAGCTGTATAAAGATGAATCTGTACATTTAGTGTTTCTCTATTTACTGTTTTACTGGGTTTATATTGTGTGTAGAGTTAAATAGTTTTAAATAAATGTTCTGATTTCTGATTTTAAACTGGAAATGGACTGAACAGAAAATACAGAACATCTGTGTTTCTCATTTCTGTCTGTTCATCTTTAATTCTGAGATCAGACTCTGATGATGATGTTGAGTTTATGTAGAGTGAACTTCTGGATACTTACACCTCCACACTCCTACTGTACACTCCTCTGTTGTGTCTCCATTGGTGACCTGACACAGATAATCTCCTGTATCTGACTCTCTGTAGTCTCTGATCTGTAAGGAGACGTTTCCTCTCTGCAGCTCCTGAGTGAACAGACTCACTCTGCCCTGATAGCCCCTCCCCTTTGTCACCTGCCTGTCCTTATAGAGACAAACACAGTCCGTCCCCTTAAACCACCTGATCTCCATGGTAACAGCACTGAGTTCAGGAGACAGATGACAGGAGAGAGTGACCGCAGAGCCAGACTGATACTCTCCATCACGCGGTCCAGTGAGTGTAAAGAGCTCTGTGTAGAAACACACACACATTAATAGCTGTAGGTCGTGTGTCTCCACAGTAAAAATAAACTCTCTGATAGAATATTATTTAATGATGTTCACAGTAAAACCTTTTGTAGCTTCTGGAAGTTTCACTTACTGTTACTTGCAGTCGCCATCTTTATATCTCTACCTCCTCCTACAGACTCACACTAATACAGTCCTAGAGAGAGAGAGATAGAGAGAGAAAGGAAGAGAGAGAGGGAAAGAGAGAGGAGACTTTTGACTTTTAAAACTCCTTAGTTATAATCCCATCCTCAATTTAACATAGTGTGGCAATAAAATATATTATAGACCGGTCTGAAGGTCTGAAGGTAAATGATTCATTAATAAAGAGAGGTGTAGAAGCAGAACACAATCACAGAACAGTAAAAAAAAAAATAAGAACAGGATGAGAAATAAAAACTGTTCACTCAAATAAAATCTCATGCAAACACCAGCTCATCCTCCTCCACTGAGCAGACTACACCCTCAGAGCACCAGACTAGCTTAAAGGAGTCCAGGTCGTTCATGCTTCTATAATAATTAAAATCTATGGCAACAGAATACAGGAACCCAGAGATACCACAACCTTATCTGATGCCTCTGTTTACCTGAAAGGGGCACACAAACCAACGTTAAAATTTAGCACACTCTCAATGTCACTGTACAACACCTTGATCATGGCTATGCAACAAGAGTGGAACCAAGGTTCTCTAACACTTTTTCCAAAGGTACCCGTGTTCAACTCTTTCAAAAGCCTTTTCCTGGTCCAGAAATAAGAGACCAGTCTTCAAGCCCAATAGCCTAGAGTCGTCCAAAATAGTCCGAAGTAGATGTATATTATCAAATATCGACCTACCGGGCACACAGTACGTCTGATCAAGATGAACGACCTGCTCCATCACCTTCCCTAGCCTGGCAGCTAACGATTTTGAGAGCAACTTGTAGTCCATACACAACAGTGAAACTGGGCGCCAGCTCTTCAGGTCAGTCAGGTCCCCCTTTTCGGCAAGAGCATGAGGACAGCCCTTCGACAACTCAGTGAAAGCTTTCCTTCCACCAAGCTTGCCCTGAGCACATCCAACACATCCTGTCCCAAAACAGAACAGCAGGACTTATAAAACTCTACAGGAAGATCGTTGATGCCTGGTGCCCTCCCATTCTCCATACCCTGGAGAGCCGTGTACAGCTCAGCCAGGGACAATGCCCTGTCCAGCATCTCAGCAGACTGCCGTGTTAACTTGGGCAACTTGTGAAGAAAGCTTTCCTCCAGCTCATGTGCCACTGACTGCTCACTGTTGTACAGCTTAGAGAAGAAACTGACTGTGCGCTTGTGAATACAGCAGGGTCTGATAGGAGATCCCCTGAATATGCCCGTGTGAGGGGGTACAAAAAAAATATTAAGAAAGCTAAATTAATATCCCTCATACATTCTTTTAAATGTATGTACGTTTTTTTCAATCTGTGCCTCATGTTTTTCATTGTCTTTCTTTTGTTGGGTTTGTTTTAATAAACTTCCTGCATTTTTACAAGCAGAGCAGCATGGAGATTAACTGGGGTAAAGGCACTGGGCCAGCAGGGGGCGCTCCTTATTTGGAGGAACGGCCGGTAGGCATAAAACTGCTCGTGAAGCAGAAGTGCTTCGAAGGTGTGAGCTGTGCACACCATAACTTCATGTCCGTTCTCTCTTTTTAAGGGAAAACGGTGTTTGTACCGTGCCCAGGTGTCCCCTAGGCCTGAGGCCGGTAACAATTGGGGGCTCGTCTGGCATGCGCTTTTCTGGGATCCAGGGCTCAATGTGAGGGAGCAACCATCTGTGTCTGTGTGTGTGGGTTGTCCAGAGAGTGGCAGCGGGTTCCAGAGAAAATGGCGTCCTCAGAACCACGGTGTTAGAACCAAGTGTTAGTGTGGGATATACACAACTGTATAAACTGGCAGTGTCTCTGGAAGGAGAAGAGAATTCTAAACTTTTTGAACTTTCCGAGCCAGAACTGTTCTACTACATCATAGACTATTTGAAAAGTGAAAAACTCATGGGGTTAGGAGATGCAGGAATGGCTTGCCTGCTAGCTCTCCAGGACGACATCAATGACCTGCTGGGACTTAGAGCTTTGAGTAACTGGCCTAGCCCTTTGTCTCAGAGAAGGGGTTCTGCAGTTTTAGCTTTGAGAACGGACAATATTGCTTCCCTTTTTCAACCAATTCCTATACCAATGGGTAGTGTTAATTGTAATAGCGACTCGGGTGGGGCTGGAAATGTACCGCTACAAGCTACTACTCAAGTTGTTAAAATTAGCGATGTTGCAGCTTTTTTACCCAGAAGAGAGTTTAAAATACAAGAGGGTCAGCTCTCTGACTCTGGGTCTGAGATCCTCTTCACACAGCTTTGTAAGCAGGTTGAGGAGGCTGTGCGTGAGGGGTTCCCGGACTCAGAGGTCATCAGAGCTGTACTTAAAGTAATTAAAAATGGTCATTTTAAAGAGCTGTTGACTAATAAAGAGGACCTCACTGTTGTAGAGCTTAAAACATTGCTTCGGGCTCACATTAGAGAAAAAATAGTAGTGAACTTTTCCAAGAACTAAGTGCAAAACAGCAGGATAAGGAAACACCACAGCAATTTGTGTATCGGTTAATGGCTTTGAGACAGCGTGTACTTCTGGCATCTAACCATACTGATAATGATTTTAATTATGACAGGGCTTTAGTACAGCCCTGATTAATTCATTCGTTGTATCAGGGGTTAAATGAAAAAAAATAGTGAAATTAGGCGTGATTTGAAGCTTTTTCTTCGTAATCCTTAGGTTTTAGATCTTTAATCTTGGAGCAGGTAACTAAATTAGCCACTGAGGAAGCAGAGAGAGTAAAGCATCTGTCTGCCCTGAGTAAGCCCAGGCTAGCTACTGTCAGTGCTACACAACAACCTGAGGTGCAGGAGCTGGAAGCCAACAGGGCTGCTATCCAACAACTCACTGCTCAAGTGGCTGCCCTTGCACAGAATGTGGACTAGCCAATCGGAACCTCCCTGAGGTAATTCCACCTTGCCCAACATCACCCAGTTTCCACCCCCAGCCACCAACTAGTACCCCTTGCCTGATACTCAGTATTTACCTCCTGTAACCACACAGTGTGTACCACCAGCCACTACTCAGCATGCTCTGCCCAATGGTATTCAGTTCAGACCACCCACCAGAATTCAGCGCCGCAGTGCAAAGGGCAAGTGTCGTGAATGTATCCAACAAGGACATGAGCAGTGTCCGCATTGCTTTCGCTGTGGGCAAGTAGGGCATCACGCAGTGGGTTGCAGCAGCAGGTCAGGGTCGGGAAACGGGGTCACTGGGGAGGGACAGCCAGTGACCCAACCAAGCTACATGTACCCCACCCACATGGAGCCCTTTGAAGCTGAGCAACCAGGAGAGGGAGCTGATGGGACCAACAGCAGTAGACAGCATACTGCCCAAGTAATTGGAGGCAAATGTTTAGTCTCCTGCATGATCAATGGAGTCAGAACAAGAATGCTGTTGGACACTGGGGCCCAAGTAAGTGTGGCTGGGAGGGAGTGGGTGAAGTCTATGTTACCAGAAGTTAAAGTTAAGTCCTTAGAAAGTTTATTGGCTGAGCCTTTGTATGTGACTGCTGCTAATGGCTCCCACATCCCTTTTGATGGCTGGATTGAGGTAGACCTGGAGATCTTGAGCATAGTCCAGGGCAGATGCTCTATTCGGGTCCCATTTTTGGTCTCCCAGAGCAGTTTAGATTGTCCGCTATTGGGGATCAATGTGATTGGAGAATTAATCAAAGAAAATTGGAGGAGCAACTGATCCCCTGAGTTTAAACACCCTGGTGAGTGAAATATTGAACCTGGACAAGCAGGCTGCACAAGTCGTTGCTTCAGCTACCCAAAAGCCACGAGGAGTTGTCACTGCACAGTGAAGGTGGACAAGCGAGGCATGGTCCAGCCAGGCCAGGTCTATCCAGTGAAGTGCCAGGTGAGGGCATGGCCCAAAGGAGGGGTGATGTGCTTTGAACCATTGGCTGAGGGTGGATGGCCAGAGGGACTGGAGACATGGCCAATGGTAATCCGCATGCCACCAAGTTTGTGGGGATCCCTGTGCAGAATGTGACCCAACACAGTGTGTTGGGCTGGGTGGAGGACGTGCGCACTGTTTTCCCTGTCCAAGGCGGCCAGTCTCAACCACGGAGTGCCCAGGCCAGCGTAGCCCGGCATGGTAACCCCACCAGGACTCATCCAGAGTTTTCTGCAGACATGAAATGGCATCCCCCTGTCGACTTGTCACATCTGGAGGAAGAAGAACAGGAAGTGGTCAGGCAAATGTTGTTTGAGGAGTCTGATGTGTTCTCCATGATGATGGTGACATTGGGTGCGTTCCATCTCTGAAGTTGAAAATCCATTTGAAGGATGATGTCCCTGTGCAAAAGGGTTATAATGCCATTCCAAAGCCATTGAATAGTGAAGTAAAGGAGTATGTGCAGAATTTGCTGGAAAGAGGCTGGATCACCAAGTCAACATCTTCCTATTCCTCACCAGTGGTTTGTGTCCGTAAGAAAGATTCAAGCTTACGATTATGTGTGGACTTCAGAGAACTGAACAGGAAGACTGTGCCAGATAGGCATCCCTTGCCCTGCATTCAGGATCTGCTGGACAATCTTGGCGGGCACTCCTGGTTTTCCATATTAGATCAAGGCTCTGCTTGTCACCAGGGGGTTGTGGATGAGGGCTCCCAACACTGCACTGCATTTAGTACTCCGTGGGGCCTATACCAGTGGGTCCGGGTTCCGTTTGGACTGAGTAATGCGCCGGCAGCCTTCCAAAGGTGCGTGGAGCGTGCCCTGGAGGGTTTGAGAGATGAATGTTGCTCACCTTACCTGGATGATGTCCTCTGCTACACTAAAACCTTTACTGAGCATGTAGCCGGTCTGAAGCAGGTCCTGGGGAGACTGAGAACCTGTGGAATTAAATTGAGACCCACCAAGTGCAAATTATTCAAGCTCCAAGTACGATATGTGGGCTGGCTGGTGTCAGGAGAAGGAGTGCAAATTGACCCCAAAGATCTGGAGACAGTCAGACAGCTGGGAGAGAGTAGGCCTGCTACCGTGGGAGAGGTGAGAGCGCTCTTGGGGTTCTTGAGCTGTTACCGCTCATTCATCCAGGATTTCTCCAGACTGGCTCGGCCACTGATTGAAGTGCTGCAGGGCACTCATGTGCCTGGGAAGGTATCAACATCTAAGGTGGCCAAGGGGAAGATTAACTGCCAGTTGCCCTCAAGGACCCCTGTACAGTGGACAGCTGAACATAGTGAAGTGGTGGGAGCAATCATTCAGATGTTGACCAGTCCTCCTGTGCTTGCGTACCCAGATTTTAACTTGCCATTCATTCTTCATACCGATGCATCAAATAAGGGGTTGGAGCAGTGTTGTACCAGCAGCAAGAAGGTCAGTTGTGTGTAATTGGATATGGGTCCAGGACACTGACGACTGCTGAGAAGAACTACCATCTACATTCAGGCAAGCTGGAATTCCTAGCCTTAAAATAGACTATTTGTGACAAGTTTCGTGACTACTTGTATTATGCTCCTACATTTAAGGTGTACACTGACAACAACCCTCTCATGTACATCCTGAGCACTGCCCGACTCAATGCTGTGGGACATCGTTGGGTGGGAGAATTGGCAGATTTCCACTTTGACATCAAGTATTGTCCTGGTAAAGCTAATATTGATGCAGACACACTGTCCTGGTATCCAGTTCATTTGCAGGAGAAGCTGGGTGAGTTCACTGAAAGTCTGTCCCCAGAGGTAGTGACTGCGCTGTGGCAAGGGAATCAAGCTGCTGAGGGGGGTGACGTGCCTTGGGCAGCAGCATTGCAGATGGCCTCAGATGTGGAGATGGTACCAGCTGGGGTAGCGGTGATTAGCCCACAAGACATGCAGCAAGCACAACAAGAGGATGAGGTGAGTCGGGAAGTGTTGAAGCTGAAAGAGAAGGGGTGGACACCAAATGAGTCTGACAAAAAACGAATGTCTAAGGAAGTCCGGAGGTTGGTGAGAGAATCGAGAAAGTTGAATGTGGAGCAAGGAGTGTTGTATTGGCAGGCTGTGCCCAAAAAACAGCTGGTTCTGCCCAGTAAGTTTAAGTTAACAATTCTCAAGCAGTTACATGATAATATGGGCCATATTGGGGCGGATAAGGTGATCCACCTGGTGCGAGAGAGATTCTACTGGCCATATATGCAGCAGGAAGTGGAAGACTGTTATCAGGAAATGTGCTTGTATCCATCAGAAGTTTCCCACTGTCCCAGAGATGGCACCAATGGGGTCAATTAAAACAAGTGCACCCGTTGAGTTGGTGGCAGTGGATTATCTCCATCTTGAGCAGAGCACTGGAGGGTGTGAGTACATCCTGGTTTTAGTTGACCACTTCAATCGTTTTGCACAAGCTTATCCCACAAAAAATAAGTCGAGGAAAATGGCAGCAGAGAAGATCTTTAATGATTTCATTCCACGCTTTGGTTTCCCAGAGAAGCTCCATCATGACCAAGGGCGAGAGTTCGAAAATGGCTTGTTTCAGCGTCTGCAACAACAGGCCGCAATGGCATATTCTCGGACCACTCCTTACCACTCACAGGGGAATCCTGTGGAGCGACTGATTTGGACCTTGCTGCAAATGCTGAGAACATTACAAGAAGACAAAAAAAGCAGCATGGAAAGATCACCTGCCACATATAGTCCATGCCTATAACTGTACTAGACATGAAGCTACTGGCTATGCTCCATTTTTTTTGTTGTACGGGAGGTCCCCACATTTTCCAGTGGACCTGTTGTTCAGCTTGCAGGCAGATGAAGAGAGTACCAACCAAAATGAGTCTGCACAGAAATGGGCTACAAGGATGCAAGAGGCGTACAAGATTGCATCAGATCATAGCAATAAGTCTTCGGCCAAAGGAAATAAATACTATGATCGAGGGGTAAGAGGTACAGCCCTCCAGCCAGGTGATAGGGTGCTAGTATGGAATCTGTCTGAATGAGGAGGACTAGGCAAGCTATGCAGCTACTGGGAGAAAAAGATTCACAGAGTAGTGAGTAGAGTTGGAGATGCTGTGAGTCCGGTTTACAAAATCCAAGCTGAACAAGGTGGCAAGAACATCAGAGTGATGCATAGAAACCTTTTGTTGCTTGTGAATGACTTACCTTTGGGAAAGGATCAGCCACAGGAACCCGTAAAAAGAAAGAACAAGTCAGTGAGAAAACAGTTACCTCCCACAGAACCTGACCCCAGTGAAAATGACTCTGAGGAAGAGGTGATGTAAAACTTTCGCCCATTCCCTCACAGAGTGGTGGAGTCGGGGACTAGACCAACCCAGTTGCAATCACAATCAGCCCAGCCAGGACCTTCAGGAGGGGTTCCAGTAGAAAATCCGAACACCCCTGAGCAAGGAGGACAACTGGTAAAGGATGTTGGTCAGGAAGTGCATTTGGGGGTGGAACTGGCAGATGACATTGGAGTGGGAATTGACCGTGACGTCATATTCCTCTGGAACAGCAAGGTTCAAATAGCAGGAACCTAGAGGAAACCATTGAACCAGTGTTGAGACGCTCGTCACGGACAGCCAGACCAAGAGAGATCTTTACTTACCTGCAACCAGGGCAGCCAGTGTACCAGCAGTGGAAGCCGGGGGCTTATGCAGTGACTTGTGGTCCTAGGTACCAGACAGGACCCTATCTTACTGTACCTAGTGTGCACCAATACTGAGGCCCAGGAATTTGGAGTTTTTAAGGAAAGATGCCAGGAGTCGTCTTTTAAAGTAGGGGAGAGTGTAAAGGGGTACAAAATAACATATTAAAGCTAAATTAATATCCCTCATACATTCTTTTAATTGTATGTATGTCTTCTCAATCTGTGCCTCATGGTTTTCATTGTTTTTCTTTTGTTGGGGTTGTTTTAATAAATTTCCTGTATTTAACAAACAGAGCAGCATGGGGATTAACTGGGGTAAAGGCACTGGTCCAGCAGGGGGCACTCCTTATTTAGAGGAACGGCAGATAGGCATAAAACTGCCCGTGAAGCAGAAGTGCTTCGGATGGCGTGAGCTGTGCACACCATAACTTTGTGTCTGTTCTCTCTTTTTAAGGGAAAACGGTGTTTGTACCGTGCCCAGGTGTCCCCTAGGCCTGAGGCCGGTAACACTAGCTGAGGTAAATGTGATACAGTCTACAGTGACGGAGCTTAAAACTGAGATAACTCAACTGAAGGAGAAATGCGAAGATATGGAAGGACGGATGCGGAGATGCAATATTCGAATCATGGGTGTCGTGGAAGGGCCCAACTCAAGTTCCACTAAGGCAGTCTCCAAACTTCTAAAAGAGGCGACTGCTCGCACATGGGTCTTGCACCAAGAAAACCTAATGGAAAGTCACGGCTCATTGTCGCCAAACTCCACTATTACCAGGGCTGTGTGGATGTACTGCAGCAGAGGAAACTTTCTATATGGCGTAATGTTCCTGGCTTGGCTCCGCATCTCATTCAAAGGAGACGTGAAGCAATTTCTGAATCCTGAAAGGTGATGTGAAAAGCATCGCTGAAACCTGAATCATCTGGCCTTACTTGTTTCAGGTCATGTGTTCTTTATTTGAGGCAGTGCCATTGACTATATGGACTTCATTCAGGTAGTACAAATTTTGTGTCGCTGCAGTAGCCCTTACATGGTTCTTTCGTTTCAACAAATGCTACATGCCTTGTTCTTTCCTCTTTTACTTTTCTATGTGTGAAAGGTTTGGGGGAGCCAACATGTTGGACACTGAGTCGTTCCCCACTAACAACACGCTGTGTGTGAACTCTACTTGGAGCAGGGTTACAGTCACCGTGATCAGCTAGGAGACAGGGGTTTCCAACCTGCATCTATATCTACCTTCTCTGTCAACTTATTTTCTCTGTCATTTGGTTCTATTGGATCACAGTTTTAGTACTGTTCTTTGGTATACTTTATGGGAGATGCAAATATTCTAGGAAAATCTAAAGGTTATATTCTTAATTTTACACGCTGGAATGTTAAGTCTTTAAATCATCCATTGAAATGTAAAAAGGTACTCACTCATCTTAAGCAACTCACACATGGACACACATCAGCTAAATCAGTTTTGGCAATCTATTCTTGATACCCTGTCAGAAATTTTACAAACACCACTAGATTGCTCTCCATATGCTGCATTATTTGGGGTCCTGCCACTAGATGCCCATCTAGATAAAAATGAAAGCAACATTAGCTTTCTGCTCTTTACTAGTTTTAATACTGTTCAGGTGGAAAGACCCTCTTCCCCCTACTTAAACTCAATGGATCAAAAAGGTTGTGCCATGTCTAAAGCTAGAGAAAATTAGATACTCTCTTCATGGGTCTGTACAGAGATACTACACAATATGACATCCCTTTTTTACTTTTTTGGAAACAGAGAGCCTGAGCCTGTAATATGTATTTTATTTTATTTACTAATTTTTCTTTGAAATTACAGCATGTTATAGCTGAAGCTCTGAACACATCGTGCCTAGTTGCATGAAAACAACAAAAACAAGAACGTATGTTTTAAAACACATCATAACCTCCAAAAGTCTGCCATTTAAAATTTCTTCCACCCTGTATGAATGAGGAGTAAAAGTCTGTAATAATGAATCATGAGAATGGAAACCCCCACACACCAAAAGCCATGATTAAAACAGGCAACCCCCCCCCCCCCCCTTAGGTCTCAGCACTGTAAAATTATATCGAGCTGGATAAGATGTTGCATCAGTCTACATCTGAAGAACTTTATATCCATGCTGGACAAACACGGTATAATCAAAGACATCCACTCTGAATTGTCAATATAGCTCCAGCTCATCCAGTCCATCTGTGGAGACTCCCAGCAGGCCAACACGCCACACATACTCCCAAACACATCACACACATAGACATTAGCATGAACAACTTCCAAGCTGCTCTTACCTCGGCTGTTCTTCATATAGTCATATCGCTGCTGTAGGTGAAATATGTCCACATATTAAATCAGTTCATATCAGGTTTATATCTTATAACAGCAGATCCATAATAATAAGACCGAGTTTAAACTCTACACTAGTCTTACACACCGCTCTCCATTTCAGCGTCCAGAGCGGAAGAAGCAGCAGCTACTTTCACTTCCACCTTCATTCCAGTCGCAGCGTTTGACCTCCAGTCTGTAGTGCCTGACTGATTTTCAGTTTTTAGTCTAACAGCTGTAATATACACACGTTTCAGAAGCTTAGAAACGTC
The DNA here is from genome assembly GCA_024036415.1 of Prochilodus magdalenae. Lineage (NCBI taxonomy): Eukaryota > Metazoa > Chordata > Actinopteri > Characiformes > Prochilodontidae > Prochilodus > Prochilodus magdalenae. The sequence goes on from JAMWET010003003.1 coordinate 23,516, forward strand.
ATTTACACAAGTTTCAGGAAGACGGGTTTACAGTAACAGATGATAGCAATGCGTTCACCTACATTGCTCCTGCATTTTTAGTCAGGGAAGAGACACATCACCCTCTCTATCCACAAGAAAAAGAAGAAGAGAAACAGAAACAATAATGAGTCAGTCGTTTTTAATCCCCCCGCTGTTTCTAATTTAACGTCTCTGTTTAGATTGTACTCTGTTATAGTATAATAAGACGTTATGTGTCACTGGTGATTCAGTTATTCTCTTTCTCCATTATAGAAATGAGGAATGAATTAAAAGGACCCATCAGTCCAGTACTCCAGATCTGCCTCATGCAGTGGAAGGGCTCGCAAATCTGATCTAAGCCTCGAATATTTCTCTGCTTCTTGAACACAGTCATGTGGTTCACCATCTTCTGGAGTTGGCAAATGTTCAGCTGGATTCACCATGACACACCTCGCTAGGGTGACATCTTCCTGCTCTAAAAACCTATAATAGTCTCTAAGCCTAGACATAGTCATGTATACCTGCCATAGTTCAGGAGATTCCTGAGACTATGATGGATAAGAATCGTCAGTGGATAACCCATCGTAACAGGTGATGCTTTATCATACATTAAATAAACTCCCACCATAGCTCTGTAGCACAGCGGTAGCCCCAGTTCTACTCCTGAATGAGCAGTGGAGTAGTAAGAAATAGGTTGAGGGTTTGTTCCTGTACCTGTTGGCTGACAAAGACCTGCACATGCATATTTACCCCCAGTAGAAGTGGACACATACAACAAGAAATTCTTGGAATAGTCTGGAAGCGCCAGCGCTGGAGCCTCCTGTAACCTCTGTTTGATTGTCTCAAATGACAATAGGTCATCCTGTGTCCAGGAAAGATTAATGCTTCAATACTTTATTGAAAATGTGTGGACTATGTTTAAACCCTTGTGGTAGTTTCTTATACTCATAGGACTGTCCACGGTGCGTAAACCCAAACAAACTCTGACTCTCTACACTCAGTGGAACAAAGAAAAAAGCACCACACAGATCTAACACTGTGAAATGTGATGCATCTGGAGGATTTGGGATTACAAAGTATGCAGATCCGGCACTTCTGCTGGAAAATCAGCTACTACTTCATTCACTGCTCTCAGATCATGTACCAGGCGATAAGAATCATCCGGCTTCTTCACAGGTAACAAAGGCGTGTTACTCTGAGGGTTCTGTGTTATCTTCAGAACATCTGCTTTCAAAAGTCCTTCAATCTGTGGTTCAATCCCTCGAACTGCCTCTTCTTTCAGAGAAAATTGGTTCTTCCAAGGAAGTTTGACTCCTGGCCTGAGCTCCACTTTCACTGGTTGGGCTGATTTCACAAGTCCAATATCAGCACTATGCTGAAACCACAAACATTCTGATACTTGTCGGAGCATCTCCTACCTCATAGAGTCTGAGTCCATCTTGACACTGCAGATCCAGGCTGGATCCAGAACTTCTGCACTAAGATTTCCAATCCAAAATACTTCAGAAACTTCAGTCTCCGATGTTATCAAGAATTGACAGCCGTCCGGAGTGCACTTTATTGTACAGTTCAATCTGCACAAAGCATCTCTTCCCAAGAGTGCAGTAGGTTTATGTTCTGACACCAGTATGGGTATTGTAGTTTTCTGATTTTTATAGCAGAGCTCAACTGGTTTCGTTTGAGGAATCAGGTATTTCATGCCCTCAAACCCGATTGTCCGAATCCATTGACCAGACATGGGGAGATGTATAGCATCTTCAGGCCGAATACAGGGGAAAGCAGCTCTACTATCCACCATCACTTCCAATGACTGATTATTTATTTTCACCTCTATTGTTGGATCTCTCTCCGGTCCTGATGCTACCAGCTGACAACCCCCTCTTAGGTTTTCTGGGCACCCCTAAAATCCCGGTTTGGGGCCCCTGAAAGGGCATTGTTTGGGCCCTGAATCCTCCTCTAAAATTTCCTCTAAAGCATGTTGCATGTTGCACTCATGGGCAAAGTGGCCAAACTGTCCACAATTATAACACGCTGAAATCCTCTTTCTCTTCCTAAATTTCCTCGACCTCTTTCTCTCTGCACTTGACTAAAAACTGACTGTGGGTAAGAAACAACTGGTACCACCGGTGATGGCTGGGATGGCTGAGGCTGAACTTGACTTGGCTGCAGTTGTGACAATGGTTGATTTGGCGGAGACTGACACTGCATGACCAGTGCCTATAAGGATGTACATTTGCTGCTCATGCGGTTGCCAAGTCTCTCCTTTAAAGCAGACTAAATGTGTATACGTTAGTGGACCTCAGACACACACTGGGAAAATGAGCTGCTTGCATGGTTTTAAGGAGGCTTATGTCAATACCGTGCACAGTAGCATTAGGTTACATGTAGCAATGTTCATATTTTGACTATTTAACAAGTAGTCAAATTTCGGAGGATCCAGTGATGTACAAGAGGAAAACATGCACAGAACAACGTATGGAGTTCTGAACATATTTATTTACCACAAAACGTAATAGAGGCGATCTTTTGAGAACCCCATTCATTTTTACCATTGAAAATCATACAACCACAAATTATGACCCGACCTCAGTGGTCTGTTGAAATGAAATGGATGCTGTGAGGTGACAAGGCAAGTGGACAGCGTTAGGCAGCGGCCAGCCAACAAGCACCATCACAGCAAACGTAACTCCACAGAGCACATACAGCTGTACGTCTATCAGAGATAAGAGCCCACTGTCCTCCAGCGGCGATGAAGAGAACAGAGGTCAGCATTCTCTCATCAGTATGTGTTTATTCAGGCTCAGTTTTAATCTGTGCTGTTTTATTATTAATTCCTCCCACAAACATGAATTTACAGAAATCATTTCTGATCTTAAAGCTGGTGTGTCTGTTGGGTTAGACTGAGTGGAAATAGAGTCTTTATCAGATTAGTGAATGTGGAGCTCTGCTGTGTGAGATGCTGAAGAGATTTAGTTCATGTTCAGCTTCATCCTGTAGTGATGCTGTAGAATCTATATGCTTATATAATCACAGTCTTAAACACCTTACCACTGAAGATCATAAACATCATAAACATCTTTAATAAACATTCAGCGCTCCTGCTCTCCTCTCCAGCACTCCATCCTCTCTCTCCTCTTCTCTGTGTGATTCTCTCTGAACAGGTGGGATCTGATTATCTTTCCACACTGCACTCTGATCAAACTGAACAAGCTCAGGCATCAGCTGCTGTTTCCAGCCAGAGGCTGCATGAAGCTGTACATGCTCCATGTAGTGCAGCAGCCAGTGGAGCTGCTCACATAACCTCCATCTCTAACATGCTGCTCCACCTTCACTGCAGTCCTGAGAGCTGATCCTGAATCAGTGATTACAGGCAGGAGGTGAAGCAGTTCTGATCTCTGCTCTCTCTGTTCTTCCCTCCACACAGTGATCTGATCAGGGAGGGAAGAAGAGCTGAAGATGATCGCACTCTACTCTTCACTCTGGTAGTCATGACAGCCACATCACTGATACACTATATGGTGATTATATACTATAATGTATATGCTCATATTTTATATTCATTTGTATGTAATAAAATCATCAGGCTCCTTGTATTAAACTCTTAATCTGTGAGTATTTTAATAATACTGTCTTATTTATTATTCTTATCTTGAAACCACCAACAGAAATTTGTCCAGACTGGGTTTTAGTTTTCTCCATTGGTTCTAGGTATGAACAGCGAGTCGAGCTCCTCCACTGGGTAGACGTTCAGAAGCTGGACTGAAGGCCTAATGCCTCAGACTAACCACCAACATAATAAGGAACTGACGGTGGAATGATTAAGGGTGGGATCATTTTGGAGAGGAGGAAATGTCACTCTCAGCTTTCTGGAGGTTCTAGATACATCACTGAGTGTGAGCATGAGCAGTAGTGTATGTTTCAGTCAGTTGTTAGAGATGTAAAACAGTGGTGGCAGCTCCATGTCAGGACTCTTTACTGAAAGAGTGCACCATCTGTCTAAGCATTAACTGATAAACGAGTGATAATTATTGTCATGCCCGCTGGTTCGCCTCTCACCTCTGATCTCCTGGACTCCATTTCCCATAACCCACCACCTGATGTCATGTGTTCATCCTTGTCCAATCACACCCCGTTGCCTCGTTTTCGGTCTCCTGAATATTGATTAGTCACCTGACTCAGTCTGTTAGTTTAAATACTGGCTCATTGCGGAGTATTGCCACTCTGTAGCTAACTGAGCGTTCTCTCTCTGTTTGATCTTGTGTTACTCTGGCTTTGACTCTATTTTGATTCTCTGGTTTACTCCTCTTGTTTATTCCCTCTGGTACCTCTGTCTGGTCTGATTGTCTGCTTGGTTTGACTCCTGCCTGTTTACTGACTCTGACTCAGTTTAGCCCTCTGATTGTATCTCCTTGTTCTTGGTGTTGCTGTGTTTTAGTACAAACCTGTTTAATAAACTGAGCCTTGCTTTTAGTTCAGCTCGTCACACTCTGTTTGTCCATCGTCACACTTGTATATGAAAGGGCAAAACCTGCAATAGCTTGTAATGATCTTAACAGCAAATCATTACAGGAACAGAAAGTTAGTATGAAGTTTTGTGGGTGAACTTACAGACATGCAGACGGTCTACTACAGGAAGGAGAACCACTCAGCAACAGCTGAACAGTAATCAAACTAGTTTGTGTTTAATGTGAGAGTAAATATTCTCTATAGGGTTTATATCTGGACTCAGTAAGAACCGGTAGTATGTTGGGCTCCTCCCCTTTTTTCCATAGGTTTTAATTCTACCACCTCCAGCAGCAGTGATAAGAGGAGCGTTCCATCAGGAGCTTTGCTGTGGACCACATGCTGATATAAACCAGATGTTGATTGTTTGGGAGCCACGAACACCAAACATTTTATTATCAAATTCCACTGTAATAAAATAAAGAAATAACACAGTACAGAACATCTTTCTGGAACATCTGTTAAGGTTTCATCTGAAATAAACAACCAACACTGATAAAGCTCTCCTCTTATTATAATCCATTTCATCATTAATACTGTCTCCATGCCAACGTGTACATACCGCCGCTGGTCGCGTAAAACTATGATACACAGAACATGTAAAAGTCCTATAACAGAAACTGTTCCTAACTGAATTATTACACAATATGTTTTGTAGATGATGTAGATCTAATTTATGGAATGAAAAATGGAATGAGTGGGAATGAAAGATAAATCTATTCATGTTTTACAGTGGTGATAAAGAGAAATGTGACTGCAGCAATATTCATATACAGCGGTTATACAATTGTTCCTGAATTATACATGAACCATAAATACAGAAATACAGTAACGCTGCAGTAATACGGTCATATGCCGTATAATAACAGTAATATTAAATACATTAACGCTGCAGTAATGCGGTCATATACTGTATAATAACAGTAATATTAAATACATTAACGCTGCAGTAATACGTCATATACTGTATAATAACAGTAATATTAAATACAGTAACGCTGCAGTAATACGGTCATATACCGTATAATAACAGTAATATGAAATACAGTAACGCTGCAGTATTGCCTCTATCAGCTCCTACTGATACAGTAGATCTGCTGTGGCTGAAAGTCAGTTAGGAAGCTCTCACTGATCTGACCGAGTGATTATAACTGGATCACTGAGTGTTCCCCAAAACAGCAGCTGTGTTAACCTGCTAAACCATCCTCTAGTGTCCTCCTGATGATCATCTCCTCCTGCTGTGATCTCCTCTCTGAACCCCTCTCTGAGTCTCCGTCTCAGTGTCTCTATCTCTCTCTCCTTTTCATCCATCTCTCTCTCCTTTTCATCCATCCTACAATCAAAATCTTTCTGTTTCTTTGTTAGAAGTTCCCAGATTCTCTGCTGGAGTTCAGGCAGGAGGATCTTCATGAGGTTTCTCTCTGCCTCCATTCTGGCTTCTCCTTCATACACCTCCCTGATCTCCTCCATCTCCTGTCTGTGTCTCTCCTCCATCTCCCTTCTCTCAATTTCTGTCTCTTCTTTTAGTCTCTCTAACTCCAACTGAACCTGATTCCTCTGCTGAATCTCTCTCTCCACATCTCTCTCCAGCTCTACCTTTCTCTTCTCATCTCTTTCCTCTTTCAGCATTTCCTCTAGTTTAGTTATTCGCTCTTCATGCTGATTTAGTTTAGTGTGAAAGTGAGCAGTTGATTCCGAAAACTTCATCGAAGTCTCCTTTACACATCTCTCCAGTTTCTCTCTAGTCTCTCTTTCTTCTCTTTCTTTCATCTCCTCTCTTTCCCTCGCAATTCTTCTCTCTATCTCTCTGATCTGAGATTCTGTCTCCAGGTAGATCTCACTGCTGTAGAATTCCTCTCTGTTTCCTTCCACCATCTTCTCTATCTTCTCCAGCAGCTCTGAGGTTTGAGAACTATCTCCACTCTCCTTAATGTTGAGACAGTGAAACCTGTTACCACATTTCTCTACAAGTCTCTGGATCTCCTGGTTTCCTGACTGGATAAACTCTTCAATGTTCTTCTCTTGGACTTCATCAGTAACAGTGAAGAGGATCATGGTGTTCCTCCAACATCTCTCTCCAAAGATCTCCTCCATTTTCTCCAGCATCCCTCTCTCCTCTCCTGTAGACTGCTTCACTGGTATGACTAGGAGGAAGGCGTGGGGTCCTGGGGCAGACAGATGGACACAGAGTCCCACGTCCTGTCTCAGCTCCTCCAGAGAGAGTCCAGGACAGAACCAGTCAGGAGTGTCCACCACAGTCACCTGCCTCCCAGCCACCTCCCCCTGTCTGCTCTCACTCTGCTGCCTTCCTGAAGACTCTCCAGCCTGGCTCCTCTCCTCTCTGCCCAGGATGGTGTTTCCTGCTGCACTCTTCCCACATCCAGTCCTCCCCAGCAGCACCAGCCGGAGTTCTGCTACAGGAACTGACACTGGAGAGGCTGAACTACAGGATTCTCCACTCACTGCAGATCAACAAGAATGAGGAGTTAATCTCTTATTATATGCTGATGATTATTCTGTTCAGAGAAATGTAGAAGATATTATATGAAGCTGGAATTATTTACTGAGTGGAGGATGATCTATACTGTGTCTTCTCCTGAGTGGTGCTGCAGATTCTGGAGTCTCTCCACTCACTATGAAACAGAAGAACCACATATAATTAAGACTGTTATTGAGCAGTTTGTAGATGGTATATAGTATGAAATCTCTATATGAGTTTAATGTTCTGCTGTGTAATGATTTGATTTTCTCATCTAATTATTAATTACTATAGAGATTATAGATTATGATGTATTACTATGTGTATTAATATAATAAAATAGTAACATAAATATTTAAACATTTAATATTAAATGTTTGTAATTTTATGTAACTTTAGTATTTACTTACAGGTTGGAGGCATAATCTCTTTGCTGTTTCTTCTCCTGGCTGGAACTGATGAGTCTGGATCTGTTCTTTCCTGCAGCTGCTTGTTTCTCTCCTCTAGAAGTCTGTCTTTCTCCTCCACCTGCTTCTTTCTTTCCATTAGCTGTGTGTTTCTCTCACTTAGAAGTGTCTCTTTCTCTTCAAGCTGTTTGTCTTTTTCCCTCAGTTCAGTTTTCTGTTGTTCCAGTAGGATCATCATCTCCTGTAGTTTGCTGCTCTTGTCCTGCAGGTCCTTTCTCAGTGTGTCCAGCTGCTCTTTACTGCTGTCCACCTCTTTCACTGTGTCCTCCAGTAGAGTCTCTTTCTCTCTCAGCAGTTTGATCTGATTCTCCAGTTTTATGTCTTTATCATTCAGTTCTTCTTTTATCTCTTTTAATTCTCCATCTTTCTCCACAAGTCTTCTCTCCATGTCCTCCATCTGTGTTCTGTTATTCTCTAATGTCTTTGTTGTTTGTATCAGTTCATCTTGTGTCTGTGTGAGAAGTTTATCTTTCTCTTCTAATAGTTTGTTCTTCATCTGAAGTGCTGTTGTAGTTTCTATCAGGAGTCTGTTTTTCTCCTGAACTTGTTGTTCTCTCTCCATTAGCTGTGTGTCTCTCTCAGTTATGATGTTGGTTGTTTCTTCGAGCTGTTTGGTCTTTTCAGTTAAATCTGTAAGAAACAGTTCAGACTTTCTCAGTTCACAGTTTACCAAGTTTACAGACGCACGGTACTGAGATTTAATGTCAGAGAAAGTTGGTTTATTAGCTGATAAGGGAACATTAAAGCAGATCAGACTTTATTTCTATTGAACAAAGCCTGAACATCGTTTCCCAGTTTACAGAAGTACAGTACAGATATTTAACATCAGTAAGTTTATTAGCTGGTAAACAAACACATTGATTTATCTCTCTTTTATACAAAGCCAAAAAAATAAAATATATATAATATAAAAATATTCTAATATTCATTAATATATCTCTATAGCTTGGAAATAATTTAAGATAAATAATTAAAATAATGGGACTTAATGACAAGTACACTACAAAAGTCAAAAGTCCAGACACACTTGCAGCATGTTTTCCCTTATCTACACTATTTTCCATATTTTATAGTCATAGTGAAACAAATATAAACCATGAAGTAGCTCATAAAGAATTATGCAGAGAACAGAAACAAGTATAACCAATCAGAAATAATTTAGATTCTTTAAATTTCCCTTGTTTGCCTTGTTCCTGGTTTACACACTCTTGGTATTCTCTTAAACCAGAGTCAGTTTCAGGGGCTCCTGGTCAGTTCACATTACACCCATTACACTAAAAGCTTGACTATGGAACACTAGAGGGCGACACTGAGTGAGTCTTCAGTAAATGGAGATAATAGAGCTGAATGGCTAAAATAAAAAATATAAAAACTGTTTCTTCCTGTTTGTTAGCTCTTTATTTAATTACAGAAAGTATATATATTTATAATTATATATTCCTTTTAAAAATAAAGCTATAGTTTTTATACAGCAGATGGGTTTTTGCAGTAGGACGCTGGCGTTACTGCTACTGAGAGCTGACTGGTTGATGAGCTGATCAGCTCACTGGCTGAGTAAAGTGGTCACTGAGATCCTGACTCTACATGAGACACTGTTAGACAGTGCTGTATCAGGAGCTCAGTCAGGGCTAGAAACACGACAGCAGTGCTGAAGCTGCATTTATATAAGGAGGATTAAACGTTTCTAAAAGCTCCATTAGAACCCATTCATTTTAGACCCGCTCAGGAGCGGAGCGCCCTCTAGCATCTGACAGAACCACAGGATACTGAGTGTCGGTTCTCTTCACTAAACGTTCTCTGCTCCGGGATGATTTTCCAGCAGGACTGAATAAGATACACATATGCCCACATGCCCAGCGTCTGACTGGTACTGTATGTTCATAATTATTCTATTATATTAATAAACACAGTTAATACTGTGAGACTGAGACTGCAGAGCTGAAACCTGAACACTCACCAGCCTTCTGTGATGAAATGACACTTCTCAGGGTTTCAGTTTCAGTCTGTAGATCAGAATTCTGCTGTGCTGAAATGATAAAGACAGAATATTAATTTGATCAGACAGATATTTTCTAATCAGTCTGTGTGTTAAATTCTTACCTGTGTGTTTAAGCTGTAGATCTTTCTCTTCTCTCTCTTTCTGCTGACGGGTGAGTTCAGTTTTCTGTTGTTCCAGTAGGATCATCATCTCCTGTAGTTTGCTGCTCTTGTCCTGCAGTTCCTTTCTCAGTGTGTCCAGCTGCTCTTTACTGCTGTCCACCTCTTTCACTGTGTCCTCCAGTAGAGTCTCTTTCTCTCTCAGCAGTTTGATCTGATTCTCCAGTTGTGTGTCTTTATCTTTAAGCTGTTTATTAACACTTTCAAATCTTTCATTTCTCTCCTTTAATAATGAATCTCTCTTATCAATAATCTCTAAATGATCTTTTATAGTCGCGTCTTTCTCTTTCAGTTTTATGTCTTTATCATTCAGTTCTTCTTTTATCTCTTTTAATTCTCCATCTTTCTCCACAAGTCTTCTCTCCATTTCCTCCATCTGTTTTCTGTGATTCTCCTCTAGTGTCTTTGTTGTTTGTATCAGTTCATCTTGTGTCTGTGTGAGAAGTTTATCTTTCTCTTCTAATAGTTTGTCCTTCATCTGAAGTGCTGTTGTAGTTTCTATCAGGAGTCTGTTTTTCTCCTGAACTTGTTGTTCTCTCTCCATTAGCTGTGTGTCTCTCTCAGTTATGATGCTGGTTGTTTCTTCGAGCTGTTTGGTCTTTTCAGTTAAATCTGTAAGAAACATCAGTTCAGACTTTCTCAGTTCACAGTTTACCAAGTTTACAGATTTAATGTCAGAGAAAGTTGGTTTATTAGCTGATAAGGGAGTATTAAAGCAGATCAGACTTTATTTCTACAGTTTCCCAGTTTACAGAAGTACAGTACTGAGATTTAACATCAGTAAGTTTATTAGCTGGTAAAAAAACACATCAATTTATCTCGCTCTTATACAAAGCCAAAAAAATCAACTGCAATATAAAAAGGAGTCAAATTAATAAATAGCTGAATAAATTCAGAAATTAATTAATAACAATTACACCATTAAGTTTACTCTAAGTTACTTCCAGTTTACTACTAATCACACAAAGATTACTCATAATGAATGAGTTAACCAGAAATATCTTCTAATATATAAATATAAATATATTCTAATATTCATTAATATATCTCTATAGCTTGGAAATAAATTAAGATAAATAATAATTTTGAAATGAGGAAAATAATGGGACAATAATGGGACTTAATGAAAGGTACACTACCAGTCAAAAGTTCAGACACACTTACAGCATGTCTTTCCCTTATCTACACTATTTCCCATATTTTACAGTCATAGTGAAACACATCTAAACCATGAAGTAGCTCAAAGAATAATACAGAGAACAAAAACAAGTTTAACCAATCAGAAATTATTTAGATTCTTTAAATTGCCCTTGTTTGCCTTGTTCCTGGTTTATACACTTTTGGTATTTTTTTAGGCCAGAGTCAGTTTCAAGGGATCCTGGCCAGTTCACATTATACCCATTACACCAAAAGCTTGACTGTGGAACACTAGAGGGCGACTCTGAGTGAGTCCTCAGTAAATGGAGGTAATGGAGCTGAATGGCTAAAATAAAAAAAATAAAATATATTTTCCATGTATTTTTTAACTCTTTATTTAATTATATAAGTATAAAATATATATATTTATAATTATATATTCCTTTTAAAAATAAAGCTCTAGTTTTTATACAGCAGACGGTTTTATGCAGTAGGACGCTAGCATTACTGCTACTGAGAGCTGACTGGTTGATGAGCTGATCAGCTCACTGGCTGAGTAAAGTGCTCACTGAGATCCTGACTCTACATGAGACACTGTTAGACAGTGCTGTATCAGGAGCTCAGTCAGGGCTAGAAACACGACAGCAGTGCTGAAGCTGCATTTATATAAGGAGGATTAAACGTTTCTAAAAGCTCCATTAGAACCCATTCATTTTAGACCCGCTCAGGAGCGGAGCGCCCTCTAGCATCTGACAGAACCACAGGATACTGAGTGTCGGTTCTCTTCACTAAACGTTCTCTGCTCCGGGATGATTTTCCAGCAGGACTGAATAAGATACACATATGCCCACATGCCCAGCGTCTGACTGGCACTGTATGTTCATAATTATTCTATTATATTAATAAACACAGTTAATACTGTGAGACTGAGACTGCAGAGCTGAAACCTGAACACTCACCAGCCTTCTGTGATGAAATGACACTTCTCAGGGTTTCAGTTTCAGTCTGTAGATCAGAATTCTGCTGTGCTGAAATGATAAAGGCGGAATATTAATTTGATCAGACAGATATTTTCTAATCAGTCTGTGTGTTAAATTCTTACCTGTGTGTTTAAGCTGTAGTTCTTTCTCTTCTCTCTCTTTCTGCTGACGGGTGAGTTCAGTTTTCTGTTGTTCCAGTAGGATCATCATCTCCTGTAGTTTGCTGCTCTTGTCCTGCAGTTCCTTTCTCAGCATGTCCAGCTGCTCTTTACTGCTGTCCACCTCTTTCACTGTGTCCTCCAGTAGAGTCTCTTTCTCTCTCAGCAGTTTGATCTGATTCTCCAGTTGTGTGTCTTTATCTTTAAGCTGTTTATTAACACTTTCAAATCTTTCATTTCTCTCCTTTAATAATGAATCTCTCTTATCAATAATCTCTAAATGATCTTTTATAGTCGCGTCTTTCTCTTTCAGTTTTATGTCTTTATCATTCAGTTCTTCTTTTATCTCTTTTAATTCTCCATCTTTCTCCACAAGTCTTCTCTCCATTTCCTCCATCTGTGTTCTGTGATTCTCCTCTAATGTCTTTGTTGTTTGTATCAGTTCATCTTGTGTCTGTGTGAGAAGTTGATCTTTCTCTTCTAATAGTTTGTCCTTCATCTGAAGTGCTGTTGTAGTTTCTATCAGGAGTCTGTTTTTCTCCTGAACTTGTTGTTCTCTCTCCATTAGCTGTGTGTCTCTCTCAGTTATGATGCTGGTTGTTTCTTCGAGCTGTTTGGTCTTTTCAGTTAAATCTGTAAGAAACATCAGTTCAGACTTTCTCAGTTCACAGTTTACCAAGTTTACAGACACACAGTACTGAGATTTAATGTCAGAGAAAGTTGGTTTATTAGCTGATAAGGGAACATTAAAGCAGATCAGACTTTATTTCTACTGAACAAAGCCTGAACATCGTTTCCCAGTTTATAGAAGTACAGAACTGAGATTTAACATCAGTAAGTTTATTAGCTGGTAAAAAAAAACACATCGATTTATCTCTCTTTCATACAAAGCCAAAAAAATCAATTTGGCAATTACAAACAATTACACCATCAAGTTTACTCTAAGTTACTTCCAGTTTACTACTAATTACACAAAGATTACTCATAATAAATGAATATAGAATTAACCAGAAATATCTTCTAATATATAAATATATTCTAATATTCATTAATATAGATATCTCTATAGCTTGGAAATAATTTAAGATAAATAATAATTTTGAAATGAGGAAAATAATAGGACAATAATGGGACTTAATGAAAAGTACACTACCAGTCAAAAGTTCAGACACTTGCAGCATGATTTTCCTTATATACACTATTTCCCATATTTTACAGTCATAGTGAAACAAATATAAACCATGATGTAGCTCATACAGAATTATACAGAGAACAAAAACAAGTGTAACCAATCAAAAATAATTTAGATTCTTTAAATTTCCCTTGTTTGCCTTGTTCCTGGTTTACACACTCTTGATATTCTCTCAAGCCAGACTCAGTTTAAGGGGCTCCTGGTCAGTTCCTATTACACCGATGACACTAAAAGCTTGACTATGGAACACTAGAGGGCGACACTGAGTGAGTCTTCAGTAAATGGAGATAATAGAGCTGAATGGCTAAAATAAAAAATTTAAAAACTGTTTTCTCCTGTTTGTTAGCTCTTTATTTAATTACAGAAAGTATATATATTATAATTATATATTCCTTTTAAAAATAAAGCTCTAGTTTTTAGACAGCAGACGGTTTTATGCAGTAGGACGCTAGCGTTACTGCTACTGAGAGCTGACTGGTGGATGAGCTGATCAGGTCACTGGCTGAGTAAAGTGGTTACTGAGATCCTGACTCTACATGAGACACTGTTAGACAGTGCTGTATCAGGAGCTCAGTCAGGGCTAG
>JAMWET010003004.1:0-17963 GCA_024036415.1 Prochilodus magdalenae
ACAGTGTGGTGAAGTCCTCCCCATCTTCTGAAACACTCTGTCTCTCAAAGATGCTAATTTTTGATAAATGAACATGTGACTGACAGTGTGGTGAACTCCTCCCCATCTTCTGAAACACTCTGCCTCTCAAAGATGCTCATTTTTGATACCTGAACATGTGACTGACCTGTTGCCAATCAACCTAATTAGCTGTGAGATGTTCCAACAGGTGTTGTTTTTACCATTACACAACCTTACCAGTCCATTGTTGCTTAGATCCCAGGACTTTTCAAAGATATTGCTGGTATTAAATATAAAATGAACATTAATTAACAACAAATAAAAAAGAATAGCTGTAACCAGAAGGAAATGTGGAATTCCAGTGCTATTGGGAAGGCAGATAAAGTTTACCAGGTACGATAAATGATCGTTTACACTGATATGGGCAATATTTATTGAGCTACACATTCAGAAGTAGTGTACACAACATACCAGAGGTCTCAGCATGGAGCTGTAGAGGTTCCTAACGGTGTTCTGTGATAATCCATCCCATGCAGCTTAAATAATCTCACACAGTTCCTGTAGATTGTGTGGTAGGAGTGGAGGTAGAGTGACACCAGGCCTTCTGGAAATGTGACGTGTGACAACAAACCGTTCATCTTGGCGCTCACCACGGTACCTCCACACATGGGTTCATTTGAACGTCTCCAGCAAGACAGAAGCAGGACTTGTCACTGTAAATGACCCGTTGCCTTTCCATTACACTTCGTTACAATCTGGCACGACACCAGTGCAGTCTTTGGTGATGTTGGCGTGGTGTTGAGGGAAGTTGTCAGAAAGGTCTGTGTGCATGTACTTCTGCGTTGTGCAGCCGTCTACCAATGATACTGGCACTTACAGAATGACTCATGGAAGACATCAGTGCTGAATGTCCACAATCGTGACTATTGGTTCAGTCGGATACAGTGGTAAGACCCATTTCTGCTTGCGCCATAAAACTTCATATAAAAAATCAGTAGAATGTCTCACATGTCAAACATCCCCACCAAGTTTCCTTCCTGTCAGCTGAGTGCAATTATTTGTGCGACCATTCTTTTGATGTGCTTGGTGTGGCTCAGCAGTTAACACCACTGCCCTCCAGGGAGCTACCACCCCATGTGGGGTTTAAATCCCAGTCTAGGTAGCAAATGCTGAGCTATATCAATAAGAGATCTTGGGCAGGACTCCTAACACTACATTGGCCCACCAATAAAATAAATGTAAGTCACTCTGGATAGGAGCGTCAGCTAAATGCCTAAAATGATTGATTTTCTTCAAAATATTAGGTTTAAAGTATTTGCACATCATTGCATTCTGGTTTTATTTACATGTTGGACATCATGTCATCTTTGTTGTAAAACAAGGTTGTGTATCTCAACCCCTATGTTACGCAGACTATGAACAAATGTGTGGAATTCCTCTTCAAGTGAACTGACAGACCTTATCTAGGCTTTGTGTCAAAACTGGCACATTCGTCTCTCACATGCTCCCGTGCTGTCTGAGACAGGATTTCAAGTTAGGCGTTCCCTTATTAAATGCTGACTGAAACAGACATTCTCCAGCAAGACAGTGGGCCTAAGGGATGTTTATTTTTATATTCGCATCCTTTCAGCTTACTGGCATCAGGAATTAACATCCGTTCTGCCAGACAGGAGCCAGAACTCTAAGGCATCTGGACATGTGTGAGGTCACAAATCAGGCGTTAAAACTCATCAACGCAGAGCAGTCAACAAAAACGGAAACCCGCGCTCCTTAGTGTATTGTCCAGTGTCAGAGTATTTGCATCTGTGGATGAGTAACAGACACAGGGCTGGCACCACCCTTCCAAAAGAGGGCAGCACTCATTGTTTCAGTTAAATATACACACTCATCTCCAAAGGACTAGCTGCACAAAAACGTTGCGCCCAGAGGGAATCAGCCGACAGGAATAAAAGTTGGAGGTAGGTTTGATGTTGTGAGACATGCGACTGATCCAAGTTTCACGCTCAGCTGTGCATGTAATGTAAGCAATGGCGAGCCTTATCGCCATACCAACAGTCACGATTGTGGACAATCAGTGCGCAGTGATGCCCTCCATGAGTCATGCAGCACCATTAGCAGACGGCTGCACAATGCAGGCCTACATGCATGCAGACCATTGTGATGACCACCCTTAACACCACGTCAACCTCGCCAAACACTGCAGTGGTGTGCCAGACTGTGTCAGACAGTCATGGAGTGACTCAGAATGGCAACAAGTCATCTTTTAGAAACGAGTCCCAGTTTGGTCCTGCCATGACACATACTTTCGGGGTAATCAATTCTTTTGATGATGAGTGTAAATTAATGAATACATTTGCTTTGGTTAAGTGCATGAAATTTTATTATCTGTTAGACTAAATTAGACCAAGTGTTAAACTCAGTGTTTATGTAATGATCAGAAATGTAGCTGGCAAGGAAGTGCATTTCTGTAATAACATAGAAAGTAAAAATGCTTGTTTTCTATGTGTAACACAGTGGAAGCAATGAGAACAATAAACCTTACATGAGAATTGTATCTTCATGATTGGTTTACCAGTTGAAATTGTGCTCTGCCATTTAGAATTGCAACTTTCTAGTTGACTTCTAGGTGGGGGGCTCGCACTTTTCATTAACACCAGATGGTGCAACCCTGGACATGTAAACATGAAGGAGGTGATCTGCTGTCGGGACATTGAACTGTAAGGAGAGAGCCTCTGTCCATATTACATGCCGTGGGAGCTCTCACACGTCATTGTCGTCTGTGTTTACATTCCGCCTCGGGCAGACGTGCAGGCGGCGTGTGATGTCATTCACTCCACCATCGCAGCACTACAGACACAACACCCTGACGCCTTCTATGTGATTTCTGGTGACTTTAATCACGTTACGTCGGACTCCACCCTGCCTGCCTTTTTCTAGTTCGTGGACTGTCCCACCAGGAAAAACAGGACCATCGACCTGCTGTATGCTAACGTGAAGGATGCATACAGGGCTACACCACTACCACTGCTGGGCAAATCAGACCACAACCTGGTTTTTCTACAGCCTCAGTACAAACCACTGGTACTGAGGCAGCCCACTACCACACACTCATTCAGAGTTTGGTCTTCTGAAGCAGAACTGCTATGATACCACTGATTGGAGCGTGCTGCTGCACCCTCACGGAGAGGACATTGAGGGGGTGACGCACTGTGTTACGGACTACCTGAATCTTTGTATGGATGTTGCTGTTCCCACAAAGACTGTACGCTGCTTCCCAAACAACAAACCCTGGATTACCAGTGACATCAAGGACCTCCTCAACCAAAAGAAGAGGGTGTTAAAAGATGGAAACTGGACAGAGCTGAAGCGTGTACAGGGGGAACTCAAGGTTCGACTTAAAGAGGCCAAGGAGTCCTACAGGAAAAAGGTGGAAAGGAAGCTGCAAGACAACAACATGAAGGAGGTCTGGGGAGCAATGGAAACCATCACAGGTTGCAAGAACAACAGCGGCAGCTCAGCAGATGGGGGTGTGGACAGAGCAAACCAGTTTAACACCTTCTACAACAGGTTTGACTGTCCTGCTTTTGCTGCCCCCTCCTCCGATCTGCCTGCAGCATTCACTGCCCTGTCTTCATCACCATCACCCTCACCCTCACCTCCACCATCTCCGTCACCTTCACCACCATCACCCTCACCTCCACCATCTCCGTCATCACCACCACCAACACCACCATCAGCAGGAAGACAAAGCAACTCCCACAGTTCCCACTGTCCCCCAACCTTCACGGCAGACCAAGTCAGGAGACAGCTGAGGAGACTACACCCCAGGAAGGCAAAGTGTGCCCCAGAATGCTTAAGGCATGTGCTGCCCAACTGGGGGACCAACATGTCTCGGTAGGGTTCCTGCCACGTGGAAGACAACCTGCCTCATTCCAGTTCCCAAGAAGGCACACCCGAAGGAGCTGAATGACTACAGGCCGGTTGCTTTGACATCTCACGTGATGAAGGCCATGGAGCGACTGCTGCTGAACCACCTCAGACCTCAAGTCCACCATACTGGGGACCCATTGCAGTTTGCGTACAGGAGCACCACAGGGGACTGTTCTCTCTACAGTCCTGTTCACCCTGTACACATCGGACTTCAAGTACAACTCGGAGTTATACCACATGCAGAAGTTCTCTGAAGACACTGCAATCGTCGTGTGTGTGCGTAATGTTCAGGAGAGGGAGTACAGAAGCCTGGTTGAGGAGTTTGTGGAGTGGTGCACTACCAACCATCTGAAGCTGAACATCACCAAAACCAAGGAGATGTGTATGGACTTCAGGAGGTCCAGGCCCTCTCAGCAGCCAATCTCCATCAAGGGGGTCGATGTGGAGGTGGTCAGGTCTTACAAATACCTTGGTGTGCACCTGGACGAGAGGCTGGACTGGTCAGTAAACACTGACTCCGTCTACAAGAAGGCACAGAGCAGGCTGTACTTCCTCAGGAGGCTCAGGTCCTTCAGGATCTGCCAGGAACTCCTGCTGATGTTCTACCAGTCTGTGGTGGCCAGCGTCCTCTTTTATGCTGTAGTGTGTGGGGGAGGCAGTATCACAGAAGGGATGCTGGACGACTCGGCAGGCTGGTGAGGAAAGCTGGTTCTGTGCTGGGACTAGAGCTGGAATCCTTAACACCACTGGCAGAGAGGAGAGCCCTCAACAAGCTGCTGAACATCATGGACAATGTTCACCATCCTCTGCACAGCACAATCATCAGTCAGAGGAGCTCATTCAGGGGCAGACTGCTGTCCCAGTCCTGCTCCACAGACAGACTCAGAATATCTTTTGTCCTTCAGGCTATAAGACTGTTCAACTCCTCTCAGTTCAGCAAATGAAAAACTCTGGGACAGTCCTCCATTCCGGTCACTCCAACGGACACTCCCACATCACTGCATACACTCTCTCCTAAATGCCCTATATCTATTTATATTTATATTTTGTTGTCCTACTCCATTCTGTACTACTGTTTACACATTTTGCACTGCTAAATTATTTATATTACTGCTTACTTGCACTGTCTGTATGGCTGACAACAGCCATCTTATTAATTTGCTCAGCAAATGGTATACTACTACCTCCATCTATACTTTACACTTTACTTTACACAGACACCAAGGACTCTATTTTTATACTTTCATACCTTATATTGTATCTCTGTCTCGATCTGTACACCTCTATCTTGTGCTTCTCTTGTTACTTCTGTGTAGTTTGTATATCTGCTACTGGATGCCTTGAATTTCCCTCTGGGATCAATAAAGTATCCATCCATCTATCTATCTATCAACTCTGGTCCACATGTTGACATAGCAAAAACAGACTCTGAAGGTGAGCCTACAGCTTAGGCTAAACTCTGAAAGCTTTCATAACCACACTAGTAAAGGCAACTGCATAACAAATCACATGATGAAAGACTTTTTTATCTTTCCGGCATTTGTTTCTGCATGCCCATCAGAGGAGATGGTGGTTGACTTCAGGAGTATGACCACATTTATTTCTGTTATTGTTATGGGTCAGAACATTGAGCTGCTAGATACCCACTGATAATTGGGTGTCCTGCTCAACAACAAACAAGAGTGCTGGGCCAACACAGAAGCTGTGTACAGGAAGGGGTTCAGCAGGCTTTACTTTTTGAGAAGGTTCAGGTTCTTTTAATTTGAGATGTCAGCAACTTCTACTAGCCTGTTGTTGCAGGTCCTATGTTTACAAGCTTATTGTTGGAGAGGCAGCGTCAGAGGACTTTCTTATGGATGTTTTAGATTATTCATTGGACATGATAATACACCACTGTACTGTCACATGCATAATATCAATGTGACCAACATTTGTTACAGCACATTATATTTTCAAAGTAGTAGTAAACTGTATAATAATTGTTTTCGAACAATGAAATGACAGTGAACTGAATGGCGCCGTGTTTCATGTAAAAAACAGGGATATATCTGTCTGATTTTCACAACACATTGGATTGTGGAAGTGGATCATGGCAGGAACTACTAAAAGAGTTTGGAGTCCAGAATCAATAGGCGGGCATGGGCACAATCCAGCAGATTCTGTACAAATGGAGAAAACTTAATTCAGTGTGGAAAGAAGACACTCACTGCTCTACACTGTGTGCACAATTATTAGGCAAGTGAGTATTTTGACCATATTATCATTCTTAGGCATATTTCTTAACTCCAAGCTGGGTAAGCATGAATGCTAAATGGATTTAAGCAGAGCAGGTGATGTGTGTCTGTGTACTGAGGAAAGGTGTGGCCTAAGGAGGTCAACACCCTATATGAATGTGTGCACAATTATTAGGCAGCTTTTTTTCTTAAGGCAAAATGGGCCAAAAAAGAGATTTAACTGACTCTGAAAAGTCAAAAAAAATTACCAAAAGTCTCTTAGAGGACTATCTAGAATCCTAGATTGCAACACTCTTGAAATATCTAAGATATTGGGGGCGTGATCACAGAACCATCAAACGTTTGTTTGCAAATAGTTAACAGGGTCAGCAAGAAACGTGTTGAGAAAAAAAGACACCAATTAACTGAAGAGGCTTTGAGAAGAATCAAGCGTGGAGCTAACCAGGAACCCATTTATCTTCCAGTTCTGTCCATATTCCAGAACTGTGGACCTACCTGGAGTAACAAGAAGTACAAGATGTTCACTGCTCGAGGAGACGATGTGGTCAAAAGTAAGGAAGGCATGAAAACTCCACCCACCTCTGAACAAGACACATAAAGCGAAGCGTCTAGGTCCAGGAAATATTTAAAGGACAGAGGGGTTTAAGGTTTTTATAGGACCGATGAAAAGTAGGAGAGTGACCCTTGACAGGACCAGATTGATGGGCTTGTGGCTGGGTAAGTAAATGGGTACAGAGCTGTCAAGTCAGACGCCAGCAAAGTGGTTGGTGGAGGTATGGTATGGGGCTGGCATAATTAAAGATGAGCTGGTTGGACCTTTTTTCGGGTTGGAGAATGGCCTCAAAATCATCTTCCCCAGCCTATACTGCCAGTTATTTACAGTAATAGAAGACACTTTTTTTAAGCAGTCAGTGGTACAGGAAGAAGTCTGCATCCTTTTCAAAAAGAGACAATGATTTTTATGCAGGGGACTATGCTCCGATCACATGCATACCAAGTTACTCCTCTGAATGGCTAGCCAGTTAAGTCATCAAAGATGAAAAACTTATGACATTTGGCCCCGTTCCTCACCTGACCTGAACCCAATTATGAATTTTGTGGGGCAATTCTTTTTTTTTTGTACTATAGGATATATTTACTAAGAATTTACAATCTTCAATAAAGATTTACAGGTTAGCAAATATATAACAACAGTACATTGTTATTCTGTTGAAGAAAAAAAAGAAAGAAAGAAAAAGAAAAGAAAGAGAAAAGAAAGAAAGAAAGAGAAAAGCTACAATATCACCACACCCACCCAACCCACCCCTCTCTAAAACACCAAATGTCTATAAGAGTTAAATAAGTTGTATATCATTTACATTTTGACAGCACAAATGACCATTGAAAATAAAGAGCTGCAAGAGAACCAGTAGGATTGACTTAGACCAATCTCTTAAGTCCAGTCGTTTTAGAATGTTCAAGAGGGGAGTCTATGTCCGGTCAAACTCTGTTAAGGTCCCCCATACTGAATGGTGTGCAGGAGTGCAATTTCAGGAGTGCAGTATGACAACAGTTCGTTAATTCACTGTTTTTGGTTTGGAGGTTCTGTAGATTTCCAGTTTTTAAGTATACACGTTTTTGCCACAGTAGACGCCAGCAAAACAAAGTATCTCCTGCAAGGAAGTAGTTTCAGGGACATAACATCTCCAAAGATCCAGATCTTGGGATCAGGGTCCAAACAACATCCACACACCTCTGAGGTTGTTGTGATCACATTTTTCCAGTAGGTCTGCAACTGTACACAACTCCACAGCATATTAACAAGATCCCCAATAGATGTTTTACACCTTTGGCACCAGTCAGAGATATCACTACTGAGTTTATTCAACCTATATGGAGTGTAATATGTGCGATGGAAAATGTTAAATTGAATTTGTTTGTGTTTAGTAGATACCAGTACTGTCTGAAATTAATTCAGTAATCTGCTCCAGCTAACATCTTCATATGTGCAGTTTAGGTCTAATTCCCATTTAAATTTTTTTTAACATTTCTCATAAGCTGGCAAGTTATCAATAACAGTTTTATAAACACAAGAAGTAAGCCCTTTAGTGGAACTACGTTTGGAATCCAACAGACACGTTTCAAGTTAAGTTTCTTGTGGTTTATTTGGGAATATCCCTAATGATTGGCTCCTGATCCAATGTCTGATCTGTAGATATTTAAAAAAAAAACATGACTGTGTAAACCATAGAACTCAGATAGTTCACCACAGCTGGCAAACGCATTATTAATGTAGAGGTCACCCACTGATCTGATGCCTTTCCCGACCCAGGTTTGTAATATACCATCTGCTAAAGCTGCAGGGATGCCGGGGTTGTCTTTAAAAGGTGTGTTAACCAATAACTTTATATCTAAGCCCAAGACAGAATGCAACTGATGCCATGCATCAAAAGTAGCCGAAATCAGTGTATTTGGCGTGATTGTAGAAAGTTGCTTTTTTCCAGAAAAACGAATAACTGCTAATGATATGGACTTTAATTCCTGTTGCTCTATCGAGACCCACCTCACATCATTACTCTTTGAAAAGATCTACATCCACAACACGCGAAACTGGGAAGCCAAATAATAAATTCTGAAATTTGGAACATTTAAACCACCCTTTAGAGTAGGGAGCCTGCAAAGTAAGAAGTTTAACCCTGGGACCTTTTTTTCGCCATATCTTATTGCTCTATCTAATTCTTTATAAAAACATAATTGGGACTACAATGAAATAAGTAAATGAATTTAGGTAAAAGGTTCATTTTAATTTGTTTATAACTCTACCAAATTAAAAGACAGAGGGAGATCCATCCATCGCTGCAGATCTGCTCTAGACCTATCCATTATAATGATATGTAGTTCTCTGGTAGACTTTGTCATATATGGAACAAATATTGATACCGAAGTATTTGAAAACTGTCAGAACACCATTTAAATGAACAAGGCAAACATTTTTATCTGCTGTTCTGTCAAATTAATTGGGAAATGCTTCACTCTTAAAGTAATTAATTTTATAGCCCGAAAACTGCACTGTATGATTTAATGCATGTAAGAAAAGATGGGAAGGATTTGGTTGGTTGGGATATAAATAGTAATAGATCATCTGCATAAAGCGCCAGTTTATGCTCCTCTGTGCCTATTTTCATGCCTGTGATAGATAAGTCAGAGCGTATAAGGGCCATATAAGGACACAAGTACTATCCTTTTTGTATTTATTACACAGTCTACCAAAATGAATCTGCCATGTTTGTCTTTTTCTGTGGAATTTAATCAGAATCTAAGGTTTTCATCTCTAGCTTTGGATGAGAATGAGGAATAAAAAAACATGGGCAACCCAGTCCCTGCGCAGCTTTAAATGCTCTATATCGGTGAGGTGGGTCTCTTGGATAAATGCAATATCTGTGGATAGCTTTTTAAAGTATGTTAGTAGTTTCTTCCTTTTAATTGGGGAATTGATCCCTCTAACGTTTAGCGAAATACAATTTAACAGTCCGGTCTTATTCATTTTACGCAGTGTGAATACATCTTTCTCTGGTTATTAAGTAACAACATAAAATGTAGATAGCAACTTGCAGAAAATAATATCTCTGGCCTTCTGTCAAATGTTTACAATGTCCAACAGCTACAAAATCAAACTTATAGAGAGAGTACCCAACAAACCCCTCCCTGCACGAAATAAAGAAAACCCAATCTAGAAACCCCCCCAAAACACAAAACACAGGGTAGGTAGAACTCCGTGTGCTGTTATAATATGTGTATTCTAAAGTGCTGTTATAGCTCCTGAACCAATCAAAACTAAGTGAAACATGTAACCAAGCTATATGTAATCTGAATTTCTTTAACATACAAATGGTATTGCAAGGTAAATATATACACAGGTATTACATACAAAATGTGATTAACATTTAAGAGAAATCACAGGGTTTAATAGCTACATTTTCACCATCTTGTTTAACCGTTTACCGTTCACAGTCGTGGTGAGGACTCATCTCACTTTTAGGAAATGGTCTGGTCCTCCACGAGGCCGACCAAGAAAGTTTCTACCTCAGATGGCGTTGAAAAAAGTTTAAATCCCTCTCGGTGTCGGATCCTCGGTTTAGCAGGGAAGCGGCTGGTGTATTCAATATTTTTCTCTTGTAGCTAACATTTCTGTTTGAGGTTTATTAACATTTTGGATTAACCGAGAGCAGTGTAGTTGGTGATTAATGAAAATAATTCTCAAAAATAAGACTTGGCTAATAATTGTGCACACAGTGTACAAAAAGAACACTGCTTTCCATTTGCAGGATCACATGGACAAGCTGGTGGGTTATTGGATGGTGGTGATAGTATCATGAATTGGGCCTGTTTAGCTGCATCTTAGTCAATGATTGCAATAGCTTGCAATCATTGATGGAACTAAAAATCCTGCATTTTACAAGCAAATTCTAAAGGAAAATGTCAGGACATCTGTCCATGAGCTTAATCTCAGTAGAATGTGGGTCAAACAGCTGGACAACAACGCTAAGCACACAAGATGTTCTACCAAAGAACATTTAAAGAAAAATACAGTCAATGTTTTGGAATGATCAAGTCCAAGTCAAGTCATGTTAACATTACACATCACAGCTTTACAAAGAATCTGGTGTCTGAGCCCTCAATTAGCAAGCCAAGGGCAACAGAGGCAAGGAAAAACTCCCTCAGTCAAAAAGAAAGAAACTTCGAGAGGAACCAAGACTCAAAAGGAGAACCCATCCTCCTCGGGACAACAACAGATACAACCCAGTACAAGAAAGGAGCGTTTAGTGTTTGTAGGGTAGAATAATAAATGTCTGATTAGTCTGTAGTTAAGGGTATCAGATGGGTCAGCAGGATGCAGGCCAAGTTTCCACAGTTCCACAGTCAATGCGGTGGCATTACTCCACATTCCTACAGTGGAATCCCATGCAGGTCATATCCTGAGTACCTGAGAGGGTGTTGTGGTGGAATGTGTTGATACCAATTAGTTTTTATCTTTTTTTAGTACTACCACATTTGCAAAAATTATTTACTTTATTTTCAATTTAGCCAAACTTAATGACCTATTCTTACTTTTTGCCAGTTTTGTTTTTACACATTATACGTAGACAAGCTATGCTAAAGTTGTTTTCAGGATCCCGTTGTTTTAGATACAGGACCATTAGCACAGAAAGCCCCGTTGGGTTGTGAGTTTGATTTTTTTAAAAACTAGTTCGTGTAATTGCATGGTTTTATGATATGTTTGTAGCCACCTCTTTGTAAAACAGTCTTTAGCTTCAGAGTAATAATAGTTTCAATGACATCTTATGGATAGGTCTAAGTGTAGAGATTAGCTGTATTGGCTGATTGTTGAATGAATAAAACTTCCTACTGTATCAGTCTCAAATCTCTGTGCGTCAGGGTATTTTATTAGAAGTACAAGTTGAGTAACTACTTGATGAGAGCTACACAAAGATCAAAAACAGTTTTTAAAGTGTTCATAGGTTATCATTGATGTAACACCTGCAACATAGAAAGATTTTACATTTTCAGATCACTCTATTTGTCACAGGAACATTTACAACACACACTGATAACTTACTCTGTTCAACAACTTATAACTCTACAGCATAGAAGAGAGTAGATAATTTTCTCCCACTTTTGATGCTATCAAAATTAAAAGGTTTGGCTGGAATAATGATTTTGGAATTTGGTTACTGTGACAACTTTGAATCTAGGTCCCAAATGTTGGAGCCACAGTTGTGGGATTAATAGCCATCGTTGGTAGAACTCTCAACAGCTGATACAAATTTTCTCCACTTGTTTAGTTTAATGCCTGACCAACCTGTGTTTGTCAAACTTTGGTTGCATTTCACATTGAATGTTTTTCTATTTCTGCTTCTTTTCAGGAGACATATGGTGTCCAGAAAGAGCTCTAGTACTCTACAAACCCCATCTGATACCCTCCACACTAACACGCCTCCCAGAAACATGCAGCAAAGAGAGAACCAACCACTCTGACTGTAGAACAAGCTTTAAAGACAAATACTTTCCCCAAATAGGCCAGCGCATTCACATGGGAGAGAAACCCTATGGGAGGAGACTCAGAGTGCGGAAGGAGTTTTACTGAAAAGAGTCTTCTCCAAACATACCAGCGTATTCACAATGGAGAGAAACCCTTTCAGTGTGCAGACTGTGGGAAGAGTTTTAATCAAAAGCGTAATCTCCAGGCACACCAGCGCATTCACACAGGAGAGAAGCCCTATCGGTGCTCAGAGTGCGGAAGGAGTTTTACTGAAAAAAGTCGTCTTCAAACACACCAGCGTATTCACACAGGAGAGAAACCGTATCAGTGTGCAGACTGTGGGAATAGTTTTAAACAAAAACGCAATCTCCAGGCACACCAATGTATTCACACAGGACAGAAACCCTATCAGTTCTCAGAGTGTGAGAAGAGCTTTACTGTAAAGGGTGGTCTCCAGAGACACCAACACATTCACATGGGAGAGAAATCTGTGTGTAGACTGTGGGAAGAGTTTTAGACAAAAGCGTAATCTTCAGGAACACCAGCGTATTGATACTGGAGAAAAGCCCCATCAGTGTGCAGAGTGTGGAAAGAGTTTTAATCAACAGCATAATCTCAAGCAACATCAGCGTATTCATACAGGATTGAAACAGTATTATTGTTCAGAATGTGGAATAAATTTTGTACGGATGAGCCATCTCCAAATACATCAGCGCATCCACACATCAGAGAAGCTGATGTATCAGTGTGTAGACTGTTGGAAGAGTTTTAACCAGAAGAGTAATCTCAAAACGCATCAGCGTATTCACACCAGGTTCAAACCTGGTGAGTCTTTCTCTAAGATGAAGACTCTCCAGAAGCACCATCTTATTCACACAGGAGAGAAACCGTATCAGTGATCAGAATGTGGGAAGAGTTCTTCACCAAAGACCAAGCACAGATCTACTTCTGGAGATACGATGTAGAAGAATTTCTTCAGCAGACCACCACAGACCCTTTTTTACCAACGTGGAACAGGTTCTATTCCAGTTCACAAACCTAATTTTAAATAAACATCTGTGGGCGTTGTTAAGGAAAACAAAAGCAACAATGGCGACACCCAGTGGTCTGCTGAAGCAACTATTCTACCTCTTATCACCAGAAGTTGATCCGTGCTTGCTGTCTGGATCAAAACAAACATCTGTAATAACAACACAAATGCTCACAGGTAATCTATACTCCATGCCATCTATTCTTTTGGCGTTCCTTGGTTCCAATAAATGCTGGTGCAAAAGCGGATTGGTTTCCTGAATAGTTTCAAGGTTCTACAAAGCCTGAATGGAACCAGTTCAAAGACCACAGTTCTTTCGGTCGAAAAAAGGCCTGGGTGGCGCCATTGTTGCCTTCTCTTTCCTCAGCGATGGGCACACTCACAGATATTGCCACGGTTGGTGCCGTTTGGGGTTCCGAACTTACACTTGGTGTAAATATAAACAGTCCAGTTTGCAGTTAGGTGCATAAGCCTGAATGGAACCCATTCCATATTGGTGGGAAAAGGGATAACAATGGTGCCCTCAAGATCAGTCAGCAATAATGAAACATGCTAGCAGAGGCTACAATCTCTTCAAGGTGTTCACTGGCACTTTTATTTGAACCATCAGTCGTTTTCAGCATCATAAAACTCTTCCTGCCAAACGCAGAATTGCGTCGTCAGAAATCTGACAATGACAACATGGTGGTGTGGACCCCAAAGTACTGAAGCACTCTCATATTCTAAGTCCTGTCACTCAGCTAAAATCTCAACATTGGATGGAGGACCATGACCAAGACTTGCAAGCACTGCCCTGACTTCATAATTCCTGAAGCCTGAGCATCTATGGGACCACATCACATCACAAACCACATAGCTCACAATTCATACACCACGCATTTCACACTCAACCAAACACAAATTTTCACCTCACACTACTCTCCACACACAGACCACACATCTCACACGTCACACGATTGTCAACGTTCTTTTACAAGCCAACTTAAAGTTCGTTCACGAACTTTCCCTTTCTAGTTAAGTTGGCTTGTAAAAGCCAACTTACTGTTTTTGTTAATCTTATTATTATTATTATTATTATTATTCCGCGCTCAAAATTTAAACAGTATCTCCTCCCACAGTTTTCAAGCTACAGCCACACTGTAGCTTGCACACTCTACTCACACCTCACACACTTTACACACCTCACTCACACCACACACACTATACACACTGCACACACCCCACTCACTCCACACACACTATACATACTGCACCTACATTCTACACACTATAGAAACTCCATCACACCACACACACTATACACACTCCACTCACACCCCACACACTGTACACACCCCACTCACACCTTACACCTTAAACCACAGTCCACACTCACACCTCACACCTCACACACCACACATCTCACGCTTTACACAATGTACAGCAAGCATACCCCACACTTGACACACACAAACATCACATCACAAACTACATATCTCACAATTCATACACCACGCATTTCACACTCAACCAAACACAAATTTTCACCTCACACTACTCTCTACACACCGACCACACATCTCACACGTCACACGATTGTCAACGTTCTTTTACAAGCAAACTTGCTGTTTTTGTTAATCTTATTATTATTATTATTATTCCACGCTCAAAATTTAAACAGTATCTCCTCCCACAGTTTTCAAGCTACAGCCACACTGTAGCTTGCACACTCTACTCACACCTCACACACTTTACACACCTCACTCACTCACACCACACACACTTATAACACACTGCACACGACCCCACTCACTCCCACACATAACACTATACACACTGCATCTACATTCCACACACTATAGAAACTCCATCACACCCCATCACGACTTTGCACACTCATACTCAGCACCTCACACACTGTACTGTACACCCCACCACACAGATCCTTACACTTTATAAGCAAATCAAGTTACACCTTAAACCACAGTCCACACTCACACCTCACGCACCACACATCTCACACTTTACACAATGTACACCAAGCATACACACTTGACACACACAAACATCACATCACAAACTACATAGCTCACAATTCATACACCACGCATTTCACACTCAACCAAACACAAATTTTCACCTCACACTACTCTCTACACACCGACCACACATCTCACACGTCACACGATTGTCAACGTTCTTTTACAAGCCAACTTACTGTTTTTGTTAATCTTATTATTAAGTTGGCTTGTAAAAGCCAACTTACTGTTTTTGTTAATCTTATTATTATTATTATTATTATTATTCCGCGCTCAAAATTTAAACAGTATCTCCTCCCACAGTTTTCAAGCTACAGCCACACTGTAGCTTGCACACTCTACTCACACCTAACACACTTTACACACCCCACTCACACCAAACTGCACACACCCCACTCAATCAATCAATCAATCAATGTTTATTTATATAGCGCTTTTTACAACCAACATTGTCTCAAAGCAGCTTCACAAGAAAATCAATTTGTTATAAAAAGAAAAGAACCACAAGGTTAATGTACAGACATGTGAGGGTGGAAAAACCGGGTCCAAGCCCCCCTTGAGCAAGCCAGAGGCAACAGTGGCAAGGAAAAACTCCCTTGGGTAAGGAAGAAACCTCGAGAGGAACCAGGCTCAAGGGCGGAACCCAACCTCCTCAGGTCAACCCGGATGAGACGAGAGAGACAGATAGAATTAACATAGAAGAACATCTAATAGATCCAGTCTGATTAGATCCAGTCTGATTAGTCCAGGAGGCAGTAACTGCAAGTTGGAGCCGACCATAATAAGCAGGGCCAGACGCTGCTCAGTGTAAGGTTGTGGTCATGCCGGGTGATGAAACAGGACAGGAGACACACAGTGGCGCTGATGCTCAGGTGCCTCTATCCACTCTGGGGGTTCTGATGTGATCACGTCAGTCCAGTGATTAACAAAGAAGAGGAAAGAAAGAGAGAAAGAAGAATAGAGATAGAGAAAGTATTAGAGAAAGAGATGGAGACAGACACTGATTAGGAGGATTAAGGATTAAGAGGTAGATACTGTAACTTGTTGAGTTGAGTGTGTGTAGTCCTGTAGAGGATTCCTCTGCGCTGGTAGCCCCTCAGTGTGATCCATCAGGAATGATTCGCTCATAGAGGAGACAGATAAGAGGGAGAAGTTTGGGTATTGGTCCATTTCTGGAGAAATGTAAATTAAAGCGGTAAACAGATGTTATCAGCTAAATGCTTGAGTCTAGTTTTAAATGTAGAGAGTGTGTCTGATTCCCGAACGGATAAAGGGAGAAGATTCCAGAGTTTCGGGGCTACGCGAGAAAAGGCTCGACCACCTGCTGTGGTTCTTCTGAACCTAGGTACTGTCAGCAGGCTGCTATTTTGTGAGCGGAGCGCATGCGTGGGTTTGTATGAGTGAAGTAGTTCACTGAGATACTGAGGGGCCAGACCGTTCACTGATTTGTATGTAAGAAGTAGAATCTTGTACTCCACACGAAATTTAACAGGTAGCCAGTGTAGCGAGGACAGTATCGGGGAAATGTGATCGTATTTTTTAGTTCTAGTAAGGACTCTAGCAGCTGCGTTCTGGACGGGCTGGAGCTTATGTAGAGCCTTATTTGTGCATCCGGCTAAAAGTGTGTTGCAATAATCCAGCCTAGAAGTTATGAAGGCATGGACCAGCTTTTCCGCGTCTTTTAAGGATAAGATATTGCGTAATTTAGCAATATTCCGTAGATGGAAGAATGCCGTCCTAACTATGTTACTGATATGTGCATCGAAAGACAAGCTAGTATCGAAGATAACGCCTAGATTTCACAGAGTTGAGCTAGGAGTAATAGTGTGGCCATCTATATTCAAGACAAATTGGGAGAGTTTAGTTCTCTCTGCATTAGGGCCGAGTAGCAGGACCTCAGTCTTGCTTGGATTAAGCTGAAGGAAATTCTTAGCCATCCAATTTCTAATATTAGTAACGCAATCTTCAAGTTTAGAGCCTCGTTTGGTTTGGCCGGTATATATAATTGTGTGTCGTCAGCATAACAGTGAAAGCGGACGTCGAAACTACGAATTATGTTACCAAGAGGCTGCATGTAAAGGGAAAAAAGAAGTGGCCCGAGCACTGACCCTTGAGGGGACAACCATATCTTACTAGAGTATGGACTAAGAGTTGCTTATTGTTAAGACTAATAAACTGATAGCGGTCAGTGAGAATACGATCTGAACCAGGATAAAATGCCTGTCCTTTAAACGCCAAATTGATGTTCAAGTCTGTCAAGGAGGGATCGCGTGGTCAATGGTGTCGAATGCAGCACACTGAGAGAGATCTAAAAGAACTAATATAGATACCTGACCATTATCAATAGACATCAAGAGATCATTCACTACTCTAGTTAAAGCTGTTTCAGTACTGTGGTGGGGTCTAAAGCCAGACTGAAACATCTCATGAAGAGAGTTCTCATGTAGGTGAGAGCAAAGAGTGTTGTGATAACCACTTTTTCTAAGATCTTTTGATAAAAAAGGGAGATTGGAACAATTGGTCTGTAGTTGGTGGATACTCATGGGGAATCGTGCGCTCAGTTTTTAATAGCTGTTTAACTACAGCGAGTTGTAACGATCTCGTAATGTCCAGACTAAGGGACAGTTAATGATAGAGAGCAGAGGATAACCACACAAGGCTGAATCTGTCTTAAGAGGTTGTGTCGGGTATTCGGGTCTAGAATGCAGGTCGATAGGATTTTAGAAGAGCTA
>JAMWET010003005.1:5000-7500 GCA_024036415.1 Prochilodus magdalenae
CGGAGAGCACGTTCACTAATCCAAACACACCACTGAGCTGTTTACAGACCACACACACACACACTGCACACACACACACTCCACACACATACATACACACTCACTCATACACACACTCCACACACACACTCTCCACACACACACACTCCACACACCCGAGCACACATACACACAGAACGCGACCACAGCACACACACTCACTTCACACACTCACTCATCTACACACACAAACACGACACACTGGACACAGTCAACACACACAACTTCCATAACACAAGCACACATACACACAGATGACGCACCCTCACACACACATACATACACACACACCACACATGCACACACACCACCACACTCACACACACCCATATCATAACACCAACACACACATGCACACACACACACACAGGCACACCCACACACACACACACACACCCACACAACTCACTCATCACACACACGGTCGCACACATACACACAGACGCACACAGTCTACACACACACACACACATACACACACACACTCACACACACACACACACACACACACACACACTCACACACACACACACTCACACACACACTCACACACACACAGGGAGTGTGTTGTAACTGGTGATATTTGCACTGTGGTGTTTGTTTGATGTTTGTATTGCAGGGTGTTGCGGGTGTGTATGAGCCTGCTGGAGAAGCTTTACTATACCAGTTTCATTCAGCTACAGTCACCTCTCATCCCTCTCTCTTCTACCTCTCTCTCTCTCGCGTCTGTCTCTCTCTTCATACCTCTCATCTCTCGCTAACCTCTCTCTCTCCTCTCTCTCTCTCTCTCTCTCTACTCTCTCTTCATCGATCCTCTCTCTCTCTCTCCCTCCTCTCTCCATACCTCTCTCCCGCATCCCTCTCTCTCCTCATCCCCCCCTCTCTCTATATATTCTCTCTCTCTCTCTCCCTCTCTCTACCTACTCTCTCTCGGTCCTCTCTGTCTCTCTCTCTCTCTCTCTCATCCATCTCATCTCCCTACCTCTCTCTCTCTTCCCTCTCTCTCTCTCTCTTATCTCTCTCCTCTCTCATCCGCTCTCCTCTCCCGTAACCTCTCTCTCTCTCTCCCCCTACATCTCTCTCTCTATCTCTCTTCTAACCTCTCTCTCTCTACTTCTCTCTCTCTACTATCTCTCTACCTCTACTCTATCTCTCTCTAACCCTCTCTCTCTCTCTCTGCCTCTCTCTCTCATCCATCTCTATCCCTACCTCTCTCTTTCTCTCTCTCTCTCTCTCTCTCTCTCTCTTCTCTACCTCTCTCTCTCTCTACCTCTCTCTCTCTCCTACCTCTCTCTCTCTCTCTCTCTCTCTCTCTGTCTCTGTCTCTCTCTCTCTCTCCTCTCTCCTTCAAGGTCTCTCTCTCTCTCTCTCTCTCTCTCTCTCTGTCTCTCCACGCCTCTCTCTCTAATTCTGTTCATTACTGAGAACAGAACACTACTGAGACAGTCACATTAACAGTCCCTTAGGTTCTAGATATTAACTGGGTAGGTAAGTTCTAACAGTCACTGATAGTTGTTAGTTACCAGGTGTTTAACTGACGGTACGTTTCAGGATAGTGGGACAGAGTTGTAGATAAGCGATTTTGGGTAAATGTTCCAGATTCCAGTCTAAGAAGTTTTCTAGACATTAAGTGGGTAAGTACCTGGAGGGACAACAGTTACTTGATAATCAGTTTGGAGTTACATGATAATTGTGAGGTTCTAGCCTATTGGGAACTAAAGTGGTGGATTATAATCTCATATGTTACATGAGGTAACTGTTTGAGTAAAAGTCATGTTCCCCCATTTCTTAGAGTCTAAACGGATTCTAGATAGGTATCTGGTTAAGTGGAAGAACAGACCACCTATGTACTCTATAACTGTCCTGGTTTCTAGATATCGATAAACTTATAGTGTGGAGTACAATATCCAGGGTTCTAGATAACAGGTAATCTGACAGGCAAGGTCCCAATACTGATTTAACTAAATTAAACCCATGAAATATCTAACAGTGTTCTAGATATTTAACTGGGTAGACATGTGAGGCACGATTCTAAAGGACTCAACTTGAACCGTAGTTTTCAGTGACCTCTCCTCGACGTCCAGTAATGAGAGAATCATTTTAAAGCGTGATATCTAGAACTCATTCCAGTCTGATATCCGGTTACCGCACCTCCTTTTTAACTCCGGATATTTCCCACTGGTGCTTTGAACTATGGATATCCTCACCTTGAACATTGTAAATATCTAGGAAATAAGGCACTGTTAAAGAGAGCCAGGTGAGGTTTCTCCGGGGAGAGGACATGAGACGGAAATGGAAACGTGGAGGCAGCGTGGCATTACGTTCCATCAGGTCCGAGATTTTCATTCTGGCATTTTAGCCTGACATTTCTCCTCGACGCTCTCCCTCCGCTCTCTCCCTCGCTCCACCTCGGCGCTCTCCCTCCGCTTCCCCTCCGCTACCCTCGCTCCCCCTCCACTCC
>JAMWET010003005.1:12500-47500 GCA_024036415.1 Prochilodus magdalenae
GAAACACCACCTTCTACTTCTACTAACCGGCCACTTTATTAGAAACACCCCCCTTCTACTTCCATTCACTGGCCACTTTATCAGAAACACCACCCTTCTACTTCCATTCACTGGCCACTTTATTAGAAACACCACCCTTCTACTTCCATTCACTGGCCACTTTATTAGAAACACCCACCCTCTACTTCCACTAACCGGCCACTTTATCAGAAACACCACCCTTCTACTTCCATTCACTGGCCACTTTATTAGAAACACCACCCTTCTACTTCCACTAACCGGCCACTTTATCAGAAACACCACCCTTCTACTTCCACTAACCGGCCACTTTATCAGAAACACCACCCTTCTACTTCCACTAACCGTCCACTTTATCAGAAACACCACCCTTCTACTTCCACTAACCGGCCACTTTATCAGAAACACCACCCTTCTACTTCCACTAACCGTCCACTTTATCAGAAACACCACCCTTCTACTTCCACTAACCGGCCACTTTATCAGAAACACCACCCTTCTACTTCCACTAACCGTCCACTTTATCAGAAACACCACCCTTCTACCTCCACTAACCGGCCACTTTATTAGAAACACCCACCCTCTACTTCTATTGACTGGCCACTTTATCAGAAACACCCCCCTCTACTTTTACTGACTGGCCACTTTATCAGAAACACCTCCTAGTCCTTCCACAGTCTGTTCTGCAGGAGTGGGTGTGGGTTCCCGGTCAGGACTGGCGGAGTGGTTGGAGATTGCGGAGCGGTATTATGCGTGACCCAGTGGGAGGTGTAATAAGCTGGGATCGGTCTCGATATGATAATGATGGCTGGAACGGGGGAGCCGGTTGAAGTTTTCCGGCTGGTGCTTCACTGAAGTAGGTTTATTCGGGAAACGCGGGCCGCGTAGCACAGCAGTTCACGTACATGAGCGGACCGGGGAGCGAGGTAGAGCAAGCAGGAGGGGAGCAGAGGGGAGCAGAGGGAGCGGAGGGTAAGCGCGAGAGGGAGCGCGAGGGGAGCTCGTGGGGGATCGGAGGGAGCGGAGGGGAGTCGCGAGGGGAGCGCTACTCGGGGGAGCGCGAAGGGGAGCGGAGGGGAGCGAGGGGGAGCGCTAGAGGGACTCGCGAGGAGTCTTCGAGGGAGCCGGATTTATCTTGAGCCGGAGGGGAGCGGAGGGGAGCGCCGAGGGGAGCGGATTTCTCTACTTTTAGCGCGAGGGGAGCGCGAGGGGTAAGCGCTTGAGGGGAGCGGAGGGGAGGCGGATGTTTATTAGCGCGAGGGGGAGCGCTTGGGAGGCGGAGCGGATGGGAGCGGAGGGGAATCGGAGGGCGAGCGCGAGGGGAGCTCTTTAGGGAGCGGCGAGAGGGGAGCTTCGAGGGGAGCTTAGCGGAGGGGAGCTTAATGGAGGGGAGCTCCGACGGGAGCGCGAGTGGGACGCGGAGGGGAAGCGGAGGGGAAGCGAGGGGAGCTATTTTAGGGATGCGCGAGGGGGAGCGTGAGGGGAGCCGCCGAATGGGAGTGGAGGGGAGCGGAGGGTAAGCGGAGGGGAGTCGAGGGGAGCGCGAGGGGTAGCGGAGGGAAGAGCGGAGGGGGTAGCGCTCGAGGAGAAAATGTCAGGCCTAAATGTCAGAAATGAAATCCGTGGACTGCATTGGGAACGTAATGCCACGCTGCTGTCCACTTTTTTCCATTTCCTCTCATGTCCTCTCCCCGGAGAAAACCTCACCTCTGCCCTTTCTCTTTACAGTGCCTGTCTGTTTCAAGATATTTACCAGGTCAAGGTGAGGTACCTAGTTCAAAGCACAGTGGAAATATCCGGAGTAAAAAGGAGGTGCGGTAACCCTGAATCAGACTGGAATGAGTTCTAGATATCACGCTTAAAATGATTCTCTCATTACTGGACTCGAGGAGAGGTCACTGACTACGGTTCAAGGTTGAGTCCTTTAGAATCGTGCCTCACATCTACCCAGTTAATATCTAGAACCTGTTAGATATTTCTGGGTAATTTAGTTAAATCATATTGGACCTTGCTGTCAGATTACCTGTTATCTAGAACCCTGGATATTGTACTCCACACTTAGTTATCGATATCTAGAACCAGACAGTTATAGAGTACATAGGGGTCTGTTCTTCCACTTAACCAGATACTATCTAGAATCCGTTAGACCTAGAAATGAACATGACTTTACTCAAACAGTTACCTAGTACATATGAGATTATACTCCACACTTAGTTCCCAATAGCTAGAACCTCACTTATCATTTAACTCAAACCTGATTATCAAGTACTGTTGTCCTCCATACTTACCCACTTAATGTCTAGAACTTCTTAGACTGGAATCTGGAACCATTACCCAAAATCGTTATCTACAACTCTGTCCAGCTATCCAGAACGTACCGTCATTTAACACCTGGTACTAACAAGTATCAGTGACTGTTAGAACTTACCTACCCAGTTAATATCTAGAACCTAAGGGACTGTTAATGTGACTGTCTCAGTAGTGTCTGTCTCAGTAATGACAGATAGAGAGAGAGGCGTGAGAGACAGAGAGAGAGAGAGAGAGAGAGAGAGAGAGAGAGAGAGAGAGAGAGAGACAGAGACAGAGAGAGAGAGAGAGAGAGAGAGAGAGGTAGAGAGAGAGAGAGGTAGAGAGAGAGAGAGGTAGAGAAAGAGAGAGAGAGATAGAGAGAGAGATAAAGAGAGAGGTAGGGAGAGAGAGGGATGAGAGAGAGAGAGAGAGAGAGAGAGAGGTAGAGAGAGATAGAGAGAGGTAGAGAGATAGAGAGAGAGAAGTAGAGAGAGAGAGGTAGAGAGAGATAGAGAGAGAGAGGTAGGGAGAGAGAGAGAGAGGTAGGGAGAGAGAGGGATGAGAGAGAGAGAGATAGAGAGAGAGAGAGAGAGAGAGAGAGAGAGGTAGGGAGAGAGAGGGATGAGAGAGAGAGAGAGAGAGACAGAGAGACAGAGAGAGAGGTAGAGAGAGAGGGAGAGAGAGAGAGAGATAGATAGAGAGAGAGGGGGATGAGAGAGAGAGGGATGAGGGAGAGAGGTAGGGAGAGAGAGGGAGAGAGAGAGAGAGATAGATAGAGAGAGAGGTAGAGAGAGAGAGAGAGAGAGAGAGAGAGAGAGGTAGAGAGAGAGAGGGATGAGAGAGAGAGAGAGAGAGAGAGAGAGAGGTAGAGAGAGAGGGATGAGAGGTGACTGTAGCTGAATGAAACTGGTATAGTAAAGCTTCTCCAGCAGGCTCATACACACCCGCAACACCCTGCAATACAAACATCAAACAAACACCACAGTGCAAATATCACCAGTTACAACACACTCCCTGTGTGTGTGTGAGTGTGTGTGTGAGTGTGTGTGTGTGTGAGTGTGTGTGTGTATGTGTGTGTGTGTGTGTGAGTGTGTGTGTGTATGTGTGTGTGTGTGTGTAGACTGTGTGCGTCTGTGTGTATGTGTGCGCGTGTGTGTGTATGAGTGAGTGTGTGTGTGTGTGTGTGTGTGTGTGTGTGTGTGTGTGTGTGTGTGTGTGCATGTGTGTGTGTGTATGTATGTGTGTGTGAGTGTGTGTGTGTGTGCATGTGTGTGTGTGTATGTATGTGTGTGTGAGTGTGCGTCTGTGTGTATGTGTGCGTGTGTGTATGGAGTGTGTGTGTAGACTGTGTGCCAGTGTGTGTGTGTGTGTGTGTATGAGTGAGTGTGTGAGTGAGTGTGTGTGTGTGTGCGCGTCTGTGTGTATGTGTGCTCGGGTGTGTGGAGTGTGTGTGTGTGGAGAGTGTGTGTGTGGAGTGTGTGTATGAGTGAGTGTGTATGTATGTGTGTGGAGTGTGTGTGTGTGCAGTGTGTGTGTGTGTGGTCTGTAAACAGCTCAGTGGTGTGTTTGGATTAGTGAACGTGCTCTCCGTGGGGGGAGATCAGGTTCTTCACTGCGGTTCTCCATATTTACCCAGATCAGCTGAAGCTGCACAGCCTCGGTGTGAGCACTCTGACAGCCTCAGCAGGACAGTCTACACTGTGTTCCTGGAACGCTGTGCGAGCGAGCTCCAGCAGAAGCTCATCTGAAAGCAGTCCAGGAGAGACGTGTGAATGAAGGAGGGATGAAGGCGGGGTGGTAGGAGGTGAGAACAGTCATTAGGAGTGGTACATTATAGAGGAGAGACACAGGATCAGCGTTTCAGTAGCAGCGGCGGGGGTACGCATTATGACATCACAATGTTCCAAATATTAGTGGGCAGACAGCAACCGATGACATCACAGCGACCTGTAAGCAGCAGGAGGTACTGAGGAACATCCTGCCATAAGCAGCAGGGCAGGATCATAACATCAGAAGTCCTGGTCATAAGCAACAGTGTGGCACTGATAGACATCACAATGTCCCTGCCCAGATAAGGGGGGTGTCCTCGATGACATAGCAGTATTCCAAACAGAAACTGAAGGCAGCACTGCTGACATCACAGTGTCCCAACCAGACATGGAAGGCACCAGTGACACAGGGTGGCACTAATGACATATGTCACAAATGGCTGGTAAAAGACAGGTGGCAGCAATGACCTCACAGTGACTCATAAGGTCTAGGCTGCACTGATGACATAACAAAGGCCTGTGAGTGATGAATGGCATTAATGACATCACAGTGGCCAACAGATGGCACAATGGCCCATGAGTGACAGGCTGCACTGATGACATCACAATGGCCCAAGAATAACATGTGGAGCTCAACAGTGATAGGCTACACTGGTGACATCAGTAATGGCTCGTATGTGATAGGCTGCACTGAGGACATCAAAACTGTCTGAAAGTGACAGACAGGTGGCACCAATGACATATAACTGACCGGCGGCACAGATGACATCACAGAGATGTGGAAGGTAGCAGTAATGACATCACAGGTGACTGGCTGCACTAAATCTTTTCAGTGTGTGTTTTCCAGCCATGTATGTGTGTGTGTGTGTGACTGTGTGTGTGTGTGTATGTGTGTGTGTGTGTATGTGTATGTGTGTGTGACTGTGTGTGTGTGTGTGTGTGTGTGACTGTGTGTGTGTGCGTGTGTGTATGTGTGTGTGTGTGTGTGTGTGTGGTATACCTTGTGTGTGGTATATGTGTGTGGTATATATGTGTGTGTGTGAGAGTGTGTGTGTCTGTGTGTGTGTGTGTGTGGTATATGTGTGTGTGTGTGTGTGTGTGTGTGTGTGGTATATGTGTGTGTGTGTGTGTGTGTGTGTGTGTGTGGTATATGTGTGTGTGGTATATGTGTGTGTGTGTGTGTGTGTGTGTGTATGTGTGTTGTATATGTGTGTGTGTGTGTATGGTATATGTGTGTGGTATATATGTGTGTGTGTGTGTGTGAGAGTGTGTGTGACTGTGTGTATGTGTGTGTGTGGTATATGTGTGTGTGTGTGGTATATGTGTGTGTGTGTGTATGTGTGTTGTATATGTGTGTGTGTGTGTGTGTGTTTGTGTGTGTGTGGTATATGTGTGTGGTATATATGTGTGTGTGAGTGTTTGAGTGTTTGTGTGTCTGTGTGTTTGTGTGTTTGTGTCTGTGTGTGTGTGTGTTTTTGTTTGTGTTTTTTTTTTTGTGTGTTTTATTTGTGTGTGTGTGTGTGTGTGTGTATGTGTGTGTGTGGTATATGTGTGTGCGATATATGTGGGTGTGTGTGTGTGTGTGTGTTTTTGTGTGTGTGTATGTGTGTGTTTGGTATTTGTGTGTGGTTTTTATGTGTGTGTGTGTGTGTATGTGTGTTGTATATGTGTGTGTGTGTGTGTGTGCGGTGTGTGTAACATGTGGTCTAATGATGCTGCCCCCTGCGGAGCGTGCCCATCTGCCTGCGTCCTGGCTGAGCGTTTGCTTTGATGGTGCTCTCTGTTTCAGGACCCTTCACTCAGCTTCTCTTTTAAACAGTCCCATAATGAATCTCTCTCTCTCTCTCGACCTTCCACCGTGACCCCGGTCTCCTCAGCAGTGCCGCAAGGAGAGGCAGGTCCAGGCTGCCCTGTCTGCTAGCCGAGGAAGAGAGACTGCAGTACACCACATAACCGCCGAGGGTTTATCTGCCTCCAACCCAGTTCAGGCAGCTTTTCAGCCAAAATGGTCTCGGTTAAACCTACAACATGCAACAATCTGTGGGGGAGTGAGCTCTGTAGCCAATTACAGTTCTAGTGGGTTTCTAGGGACAACTCAGTACTGTACAATGTTTCTAGCTAACGGAAACCTGTGTTCTCCTTTCGTTGTTCTGTGCTGATGGTGATGTGAAATAGACGTCAGTGTGGGATTTTTTTTTTTTTGTTTTGTTTTGTTTTTTTTGGGGACTTATTTTTTTTTTTAAAAATGAAGGAGCTTCTATTAAAGACTGGTGGACGGAGAGACAATTAGAGTTCTCTTCACCTACACTTGGAGTGATGAAGAGTCCTTGTTCCAGAAATGATAATAGAACACATTAGAGCCGTAATAAACAATGCTCCTAGTTTACGCTCCCATACTTAAAGTTACATCTGAAGGTTACATACTTTTAGTCCTGGTACTCTCCATACTTAAGTACACTGAAGGTTACATACTTTATTTACTGTGTTTCAAAACCCAAGCTCCATACTTAAGTACATCTGAAGGTACGTAATTTAGTTTACTGGGTACTTCTCCATACTTCAGGTACATCCGAAGGTACGCTACTGTAGTACTGAAGTATCTTCCACATCTACCTTACAGATAAAATTACTTCGATAATCTTGGTGTACTTGTACTTTAGCAGTACTTACTGCGTACTCACTCCCTACTTAAGATACCATCTGGAAGGTACGTACGCTTTAGTATCTATGGTACTACCCCATAACTTAAGTTACATCTGAAGGTGACGGTACTTTAGTACTGGTTACTCTACATACTTAAAGTACATCTGAAGGTACGGTACTTTAGTACTGTGGTACTCTCCATACTTAAAGTACATGCTGAAAGGTACGTACTTTAGTACTGGTACTCTCCATACTTAAGTACATCTGAAGGTTACATTACTTTTTAGTACTGATTTACTCTCGCAATAACTTAAGTTACATCTGAAAGGTACAATACTTTTTAGTACTGTTACTCTCCATACTTAAGTACATCTGAAGTACATACTTTAGTTACTGTTAATCTCCATACTTAAGTACATCTGGAAGGTACTACTTTAGTACCGGTACTCTCCATACTTAAAGTACATCTGAAGGTACATACTTTAAGTACCATTACTCTCCATACTTAAGTACATCTGAAGGTACGTACATTTAGTACTGGTTACTCTCTATACTTAAGTACATCTGTAGGTACCATACTTTAGTACTGTTACTCTCATACTTAAGTACATCTGATAGTACATACTTTAGTACGTGTTACTCTCCATACTTAAGTACATCTGAAGGTACACTACTTTAGTACTGGTACTCTCCCTACTTTAGGTACATCTGAAGGTACGTACTTTTAGTACTGTTACTCCTCCATACTAAGTACATCTGAAGGGTACCATATTTTAGTAGTACTGGTACTCTCCATACTTAAGTATACCATCTGAAGTACCCTACATTATTTTAGTACTGTTACTCTTCCATACTTAAGTACATCCTGAAGGTACATTACTTTATTACTTGTTACTTCTCCAATACTTAAGTACATCTGAAGTACATACTTTAGTACTGTTACTCTCCATACTTAAGTACATCTGAAAGATACATGCTTTAGTACTGGTACTCTCCATACTTAAGTACATCTGAAGGTACATACTTTAGTACTGGTACTCTCCATACTTAAGTACATCTGAAGGTACATACTTTAGTACTGGTAGTCCTCCATTACTTAAGTACAATCTGATAGGTGTACATACTATTAGGACTGTTTTACTCTCCCTCATACCTTAACGTACATCCTGAAGGTAAATACCTTTAAGTACTGGTACTCTCCATACTTAAGTCTTATATATGGAAAGGTGTACATACTTTAGTACTGGTTACTCTCCATACTTAAGTACATCTGAATGGTACATACTTGTACGTATGGTAATCTCCATACTTAAGCTTACATCTGAAGGTTCCTTACTTTTAGTACTGGTACTCTGGGGGTAATTGGAGTACATCTGAAGTACATACTTTAGTCAGACCGTTACTCTCCATACTTAAGTACATCTGAAGGGACATACTTTTGTTAAGTCGTCTCCTCACAAGACTAAAGCTTAAGTACACTGAAGATGGGACATACTTTAGTTACTTGTACTGCACCAGTGGGGTCTAAAGGACGAGGACGTGATACTGGAGGAGTGAGTTTACCCTGGGATCTCTTACTGTCTAACTCAGGTAGTCATGTCCCAGCACTTGTGACTTTGTCTGGAAAAAGAAGTGATGTGGCAGATGACTAGGAAAGCTCACCACTGCTAACATGTGGTTCGGAGACATGGGGATGCTGATGCTGATGAGACCAGTCACACCCTGGGTACATCCCCCCACTTTGTGGGAGAGAGCAGTTGTCTCATTAGCATTTGAACAGTGGTAAATACAAAATTCTGAATTCTGACAATGCCTGTCAGTAATCCTGGCCCGAAGCTCCTGTAGGCTGGGAAAGAGTGGGATGTGTGCAGATGAGACATAATGAGATTATTAAGCTTCATAACCAAAAAGGGGGATCCAGAGACCAAGTCGGAGAAGAGGGCCACAAGTCATAACCAGAAGGAACAGGCTATGGACATAAGGCTGGGTCCTGTGAGAAACAGACAGAACCACACAATGCTAATTAAACAGACCACAGACCGAGAGTCCAGGCGCTGTCAAAACAAACCATCCAGGCAGGCAGCGCCCTGTGGGCATCAGTGTGTGACCCCTCCTCCATTGGCAAGTGATCATGTGGGTCAGCATCCACGTGAACAGCGGACCATGTGTGCTCACAAACAACGTCTTCCAGGCGCCTCCAAACTGGAACCGCGTCCTGTGGCCCATCAGGCAGCGTCCTGCCGAGTAAAGGTGGCCCTGGCCTATGCCTGTGGGCAACGTCCTCTTGACAAAAAGCGTCCTGTGGGCAGCATTTTTCCAACTGCAACAGCGTCATGTGGCACGTCCTCTGGCAAGCGTCCATGTGGGGCAGCATTCCAACTGACACCACAGCGTCCTGTGTGGCAAGCGTCCAGCTGGGGGCAGCGTAGTCTGTTGGGGCAAGCACCCCAACACATCCTGTGGGCAGCCGTCCTGGTGTCCCACTGGTGTACCCTACGTGTCAGACGCTATTATGGGATGACCCAACAGGTGCACTAATGGCAGTGCTGTGAAATGAGCTATGCGTCTCTGACTGTCCATCTACAAGGTGGGAGCAGCAAGGTAGGAGTGTCTAATAGAGTGGACAGTGAGTGGACACAGTGTCTCAACACTCCAGCAGCACTGCTGTGTCTGATCCACTCACACCAGCACCACACACACTAACACACCACCACCACCCACACTAACACCACCACCACGTCAGTGTCCCTGCAGTGCTGAGAATGATCCACCACCGAAGCTCCAAGGAGAGCTCAGCGTTGGGCCTTAGCGCAGGTGGTCTAGATTTGTTCGGATGGCCTGCAGGCGGCACAGCCTGTAAGTACCGGCCTGAAGCCATGGAGCGTGTGGGGAACAGGGATCAGCAGCTTTGGCCGGTATTGAGATGCTGGAGAAGGAACGTTCCCCTCCATCGATTCCCTCTCTCCCCTCAGCACAGCTTACTCTCTAAATTTAGACCTGGATATAAACAGCTTCGTCAATTATGAGGGTCTATCATAGGGGTGAGAGACAATGTTAAATACACAGAGAGAC
This sequence comes from Prochilodus magdalenae, assembly GCA_024036415.1. Taxonomy (NCBI): domain Eukaryota; kingdom Metazoa; phylum Chordata; class Actinopteri; order Characiformes; family Prochilodontidae; genus Prochilodus; species Prochilodus magdalenae. The sequence goes on from JAMWET010003005.1 coordinate 22,292, forward strand.
TCAGACGACACAGAGGAAACAGGAAAGTCAAGATAGTGTGCGGAGAGCGGACACAGGCATGTGTGTAAATATGGGAGGATTAATATTCCAATAGAGAGCCAGAGTGCCAGAGCAGGAGACGACCAGGTCAGGAGTGCTGATGTAGAGTCTCTGTGACAGCTGGATTCCAGGTAAGCCTAACAAATGTATTTTCACAGCACAAAATGACAAAGGCTGAAGGAAAATCAATGCGCTGAAGTCAGTGAAAATTAGAATACAGTTCAAAGTCTATAAAAGTGCAGTCAACAGAACCATTTCAGTCCAAGCCCCAGCCTAACGTAACAGAGAAGGAGGCGAGTTGTACAGTGCTGTAGATCTGTCTTCGCACACTGCTGTGCCATCCGGTTTAGGTGTCTTACTTATTAATGGGGTCAGCATTCTGGGATCAGAGCTGCTGAGCCAGTTATCAATCAGCTGTTCTGTTTAAACTGAGGAACTGATTAACTTCTTGTCTAGAACTTGATCAGTCACCTAGCTAACTGTAAGGGTCCGGGCTGTGCCGCCTGCAGCCAGCAGAGGGCAGCAGCGGTGGTGCCGCTCTGGGGGGACTACAGCCCGAAACTCCAGCCCCCAGAATGCCCCAGGATGATCAATCCAACAAGCTGCACCTGAGGCGCCGGCCATATAAGCCCCAACCAAACAGCCATCTCTGCTACACCTTTGTAGAGGGGTGGACGGTAAGACAAAGACAAAAACGCTTACTAAATAAATAGGATAGAGGATGTGGGTCGGACTGTGCAACGGAAAGACGCAGAGACCCACAAAAGAAAAGAGATCCCCTTTCTATTAAACCCTCTTCTAGTTGTTTCTGTTCTTTTGTAAACATCCCCTTTTTGTTTGAGCACATCGTTGAGGGATTCGTGGGAACTGATCTGGCAACCCAGCCCTGTAATTTACCCACAGATACCTCCTACTGAACTCTGGAATAACAGAGCACTCAATAAATACATCAGTCAGAGAGAGAGAGAGAGAGGGAGAGAGGGAGAGAGAGAGAGAGAGAGAGAGAGAGAGAGAGGGAGGGAGAGAGAGAGAGAGAGAGAGAGAGAGGGAGAGAGAGAGAGAGAGAGAGAGAGAGAGAGACCTGGTCTTCCAGCAGCAGTGTGTCACCTCAACCAAAGGACCCAGAGGGAATCAGCCGACAGGAGGGAAAGACCTGGTGTCCCTCCACCTCCACCCCTACCGCACCGTCTGCAGGAACTGTGTGAGGATGTTCAAGCTGCATGGGATGGATTATCACAGGACTCCATCAGGAACCTCTACAGCTCCATACCGAGACGTCTGGCGTGTTGGGTTAGCGAACACGGCGGCCCGACGCCATACTGAGAGACAGACTTCTGTATGTGTAGCTCAATAAATATTGATCATATCAGCCTAAATTTATCACCAGTTATTGATCCTGGTCACCTTTATCCTCCTTCCCAACACACCCGCACCCCCACACCTCCTCCTGGGAGCAGCTGGTGTTCTGAGCAGTGAGTGTTTATGTCCCAACATTGTATGAAAACAAAGTGTGTGTGTGAATCTGTGTGTGTGTGTGAGGTGTGTGTGTGTGTGTGTGAGGTGTGTGTGTGTGTGTGTATGTGTGTGTGTGTGTGTGGCTCAGTGCGGAGATGATGTTGAACTTTGACCCACATAAACAGAACCATAATAAAAGAGTTTATTTGGATGTTTGGAGGAGGAGGAGGAGGAGGAGGAGGAGGAGGAGGAGGAGGAGGAGCAGGCGAGAGTGTTGGGTAAATAAGCTGAGGAGAATCTCTGCAGGACAAAATGTCAGAGGTTGTTTACAAACAACTCAAGCAGCAAATTCACCACAAACCTGCGTGTGTGTGTGGGTTGCTGTAACAGTAGCTCTGGCTCAGAGCCAAGCCGAGCTCGGTGCGGTGTTAGGAATGGTGTGTGAGTGCGGCTCTGGGTGATTAATGATGGTGTGGTTTACAGCTGTCATTTATGGAGGAAATTACCACTGTTTACACACACCTCACACACACCTCACACACCTCACACACACACTCACAAACCTCACACACACACACTCACACTCACAAACCTCACACACACACACCTCACACACCTCACACACACACACACTCACACTCACAAACCTCACACACACACACCTCACACACACACACACACACACACACCTCACCTCACACACACACACCTCACACACACACACACTCACACACACACACACACACCTCACACACACCACACCTCACACACACACTCACACACCTCACACACACACCTCACACACCTCACACACACACACACACACACACACACACACACACACCTCACACACACACACCTCACACACACACACACACACCTCACACACACACCTCACACACACACCTCACACACACACACCTCACACACACACACACACACACACACACACACAGCCACACTTCACACCTCACTCACCTCATACCACGCAAACCTCACACACCTCACACACCGTCACACACCACACAACACACACACCACACAACACACACACACCTCATCACCGACACACACCTCACACACACAACTCACACACACCTCCACCACGTCACACAGCACACCTCACACCCACACACCTCACACACAAACACGACTCACACACACACAACACAAGACACACATCACACACCACCACAACCTGCACCCACAATACACACACAATAATAATTAGGTATTTCCTTAAACACACTGTTCTGTTTTTATGCACCAAATATCTAGAACTTTTTACCAGTTATTTCTACACTGGTTCTAACGTTCTGATTCAGTTTTAGTCTTATTCTAAGTTTAGTTTCGATATATATACTGGATATTAAATTAAAAATATTAAAATGATGAATTTCTAAACATTTCTTTTAACGGCTCAGAGAGATGCAGTGTTCTGTTATCAGGAACCAAAAATCTAGAACTCATTATCACCAGTTGTTGTAACGCAGCAGCTGGAAGGTTTTTAGTTTGGGGTTAGCGCAGTGGGCAGCATCACTGCAGGAAGGGTGTGGGTTCTATTCGCTTGGATGTGTGAGCCAATTAAAAACAAGGGGGCGTGGCTTAGATGTTTTGTTTCTAAATAACCTAGCTGTTTCTCTTGTTACCTGATGATATACAAACCTCCTAACAACCACCTGGAAGACTGGTAGAACCACCAAGCCCTTCCCCATCAGATAAACAATACCTCCGTCTCTGAGGGAGAGGAGAACCTCCACAGGTGACTGACCACCCCAGAGTCTAGAACCTCAGCACCACTGAGTGTGTTTGGGTTATCTGGATGGAGAGGAGAAGCAGGAGATGCTGAACCAGCTCAGAGAGACAGGCTGTGGAGGAAGTGGGCTTCCTGAGACTGAACACTCAAACCCCTGATAGTGTATGACTGTACCTGAGCACCTGAGCTGTACCACAGCCTACAGGTGTTGGGTTTAACGTGCTTTGAACATGTAACTTACCTTCTTACTTAACACGTCCTCCTCCAGGCGTCTCAGGAACCCGTATCAAACCGCCGAATAATCAGGCGGCGTGTTAATGCCCTATGCCACAGTGTGCCAGCGTGACGCCGGGGCGCGAGTCCGGTGAGTCAGAGGTGTTCAGTGAGTGAGCTGTGTGATATCTGGGTTCAGGCGGACCTCGGTGGGCAGATCTGACGCGCGCCGCTCGACTGAATGGGCTGAATAAAGAAGCGTTTGATTCTGTACATTCATGCTAATGCGCTCTCATTAGCACGCTCAGTTTAGCATGTCTGACTAACCGTGAGTCAGCGACCTGCCTTTCATCCAGCGCTCATTTACAGACGGACGGGAACACCGAGGCAGCGGGACGCCGCTCACGCTGGAGGCCATGTTTATTATTTCACAGCTCTCAAAGTTAATCTGCTAATCAGCTGAATTATTAAATCATCCAGCGACTCATTACCCTCCTCTGATTCAGCTAACGTAGCTAATGCTAACACTACTTCCACTCACTGGCCACTTTATTAGAAACACCCACCGTGCTCCACTACTGATACACGGCTTAAGCAGCCGACGAGGCAGAGTGTGTCCCGGTTCTGCTCTCAGGTGTGTGGTACTCACGTCAAAGACGTTAGCTCATGTTAGCACTCTCCAGTGTTCCTCAACGTTGTCCAGTGTTCCTCAGCGTTCTCCAGTGTTCCTCAGCGTTCTCCAGTGTTCCTCAGCGTTCTCAGTATTCCTCAGCATTCTCCACTGTTCCTCAGCGTTCTCAGTGTTCCTCAGCGTTCTCCAGTATCCCTCAGCGTTCTCCAGTATCCCTCAGCGTTCTCCAGTATCCCTCAGCGTTCTCAGTGTTCCTCAGCGTTCTCAGTGTTCCTCAGCGTTCTCCAGTGTTCCTCAGCGTTCTCCAGTGTTCCTTAGCGTTCTCCAGTGTTCCTCAGCGTTCTCCAGTATCCCTCAGCGTTCTCCAGTATCCCTCAGCGTTCTCCAGTATCCCTCAGCGTTCTCAGTGTTCCTCAGCATTCTCAGTGTTCCTCAGCGTTCTCCAGTGTTCCTCAGCGTTCTCCAGTGTTCCTTAGCGTTCTCCAGTGTTCCTCAGCGTTCTCCAGTGTTCCTCAGCGTTCTCCAGTGTTCCTTAGCGTTCTCCAGTATTCCTCAGCGTTCTCAGTGTTCCTCAGCGTTCTCCAGTGTTCCTCAGCGTTCTCCAGTGTTCCTTAGCGTTCTCCAGTGTTCCTCAGCGTTCTCCAGTATTCGTTGTAGATGGGATGTAGATGTAGTGGAAGTAGAAGGTGGGTGTTTCTAATAAAGTGGCCAGTCGGGGGAAGTAGAGGGTGGGTGTTTCTAATAAAGTGGCCAGTCGGTGGAAGTAGAGGGTGGGTGTTTCTAATAAAGTGGCCAGTCGGTGGAGGTAGAGGGTGGGTGTTTCTAATAAAGTGGCCAGTCGGTGGAAGTAGAGGGTGGGTGTTTCTAATAAAGTGGCCAGTCGGTGGAAGTAGAGGGTGGGTGTTTCTAATAAAGTGGCCAGTCGGTGGAAGTAGAGGGTGGGTGTTTCTAATAAAGTGGCCAGTCGGTGGAAGTAGAGGGTGGGTGTTTCTAATAAAGTGGCCAGTCGGTGGAAGTAGAGGGTGGGTGTTTCTAATAAAGTGGCCAGTCGGTGGAAGTAGACGGCAGGTGTTTCTAATAAAGTGGCCAGTCGGGGGAAGTAGAGGGCAGGTGTTTCTAATAAAGTGGCCAGTCGGAGAAGTACAGGGTGGGTGTTTCTAATAAAGTGGCCAGTCGGGGGAAGTAGAGGGTGGGTGTTTCTAATAAAGTGGCCAGTCGGGGGAAGTAGAGGGTGGGTGTTTCTAATAAAGTGGCACTGTAGCACGCATGCTCTGTATCGGAGCTGTAGTCCGCTTGGAGCAGGTTTACGGTTCCGGTCCAGGCTCTGATCTGGAAAGGAGCGCTATCGATCCGATCCCGTCTTTACTGCTTGTTTACTGACTCGTAGGGAGGCGTAGGGAAGCGTAGGGAAGCAGAGGGAAGCGTAGGGAAGTGTAGGGAGGCGTAGGGAAGCGTAGGGAGGCGTAGGGAAGCGTAGGGAAGCGTAGGGAAGCGTAGGGAGGCGTAGGGAAGCGTAGGGAAGCGTAGGGAAGCGTAGGGAGGCGTAGGGAAGCGTAGGGAAGCAGAGGGAAGTGTAGGGAAGTGTAGGGAAGTGTAGGGAAGCGTAGGGAAGTGTAGGGAAGTGTAGGGAAGCGTAGGGAGGCGTAGGGAGGCGTAGGGAGGCGTAGGGAAGCGTAGGGAAGCGTAGGGAAGCGTAGGGAGGCGTAGGGAAGCGTAGGGAGGCGTAGGGAAGCGTAGGGAAGCGTAGGGAAGTGTCGGACTTGCGGATTGGGTGGTGCTCCTTGGCGGAGAGCCGTGTACACGCGGGTCGATACTCTCTCTTCATTGTGCAGAGCTGTGTTTATGAATATGGCACTGCAGTGAGGCCACATTGATTTCTGCATAACAAGCTCATTCTGACCGAGGACCTGATCAGCCCGAGGGGAAACGGGCCGGCTCTGCTTAATGGACGATTAGGTGATTATTCTACCGCGGCGGTGTACACCACTAACACGCCACAAGGCCGGTTCCCTCATACGCCGCGCGCCAGAATCAGAGCCACAGTCACTGCGACCCACCTGCAGACCCACCAACACGGCCCTGATACGGTACAGACTGAGACTGAGACCCAGTCCCGACCATGAAGACACCGAAACTAGACCGAGTCCCGATGATGCTGAGACTGAGACGAGACCGAGTCCCAATGACAAAACCGAATCCACATCAGTCCAGGGCCGAGACTGTAGATACATCTCATACCTACTCCACTGTCCAATAAGCCCCCTGGTCAGACACGGACAGACAGAGACCCCCAGTGCGGTTCTAGGGGTGTATTCGGTCTGTGGAAACGGGTTCTATGGTTGAGGTGACAGTATGATCGAACTACAGGGTCTACACTGAGCTGATGGACAACCGGATTTCCCCTGTAGCTCATCATCTCCCCGAGCATCACGACATTCCTATCCCGGTATTCCAAGATGGCGGTTCTGGTGTTCACAGGGCTGCAGATGTCTGACTGGCATGCCGGAGAGCGTGTCTGACGCGGGGACATTGCTGTATGAGTACAGCGGCAGACTGCAGACCTCCAGTTCACACCACACGGGAACCGAGAAGTGAAACCAGCCCTCACAGTACAACCCCAACCCCAGCCCCAACGTGGTTCTAACGCCTCTGGGTACGTGATCCGTTAGCAGCGGCGGGCGAAGCTCTGAAGATGCAATGATCGTATTTACATCCATCATCATTTCCGCAGCTCCAGCCGCGGAGAGCGGGCGTGCTGTTCTAGCCCCGGTGGAACGGAGCAGTTTCCTTTATGAGGCCATTGTCTTCCTCTTCATTAGCCTGCGCCGTGGAAACAGACAGGAAACCACGGAGACGGAGTACAGAGAGCAAAACCAAACCACCCTGCCGGGAACCCGAACGCTACCCACAGTAAACCCCAGGCTCAGTCACATCACCGCCGCACACACCAGTTCCCCACGTGGAGTACATCATGGAGCACACGGTTTATAAATCACACGAGTGACACGACAGGACAGACGGGCTTCCTGCGTGAATCTGGACCGTTCACCAGAACCACTCACCGTCAGAAGAGAACCGCGGCTCCCAGAAGGAGGTGTGGGAGTGTGGGTGTGTTGGGAAGGAAGATAAAGGTGACCAGGATCAATAACTGGTGATAAGTTTAGACTGATATGATCAATATTTATTGAGCTACACATACAGAAGTCTGTCTCTCAGTATGGCGTCGGGCCGCCGTGTTCGCTAACCCAACACGCCAGACGTCTCGGTATGGAGCTGTAGAGGTTCCTAATGGAGTCCTGTGATAATCCATCCCATGCAGCTTGAACATCCTCACACAGTTCCTGCAGATGGTGCGGTAGGGGTGGAGGTGGAGGGACACCAGGCCGTCCATCTTGGTGCTGACCACGGTGCCTCCACACACGGATTCGTTGGGCGTCTCCACCAAGACTAAAGCGGGACTCGTCACTGAAGATGACCCGCTGCCATTCTGAGTCGCTCCATGACAGTCTGGTACGACACCACTGCAGTCTTTGGTGACGGTGACGTGGTGTTAAGGACAGTCGTGGTAACGGTCTGTGTGCATGTAGTCCTGCGTGGTGCAGCCGTCTGCCGATGGTGCTGCTCTAACAGGAGGACTCATGGAGGACACCACTGCTCTCTGGAGGTCTGTAGTGGTGGTGTTGGGTCAGTCAGGTACAGAGAGAAGACCCGCCCTTGCCTACCTCACATGTCTCATGATGTCCCACCTACCCCCATCTGTACAGCACCGCTCTGACGGTGTATCACCTCTGACCCTGAGCGTGTTTTGGTGAGTTCCTGTTTTCAGTGTTCCCTGAATGACCCTACAGAGTGACCTCTCCTGTAACCCCAGCAGTGAGACGTGCGGCTGGTGCAGGTTCATGATCTCATAGCTAAGCTGTTATGGAGGGGAGATGAGTTCAGAGCTCCCGGTGCTGTATCGGTCCAGCACCACCTGCGCTATCCACTCGGACGTAGGTTCCGTGCTCCTGTGGCCGGTGGCTGGTTTGTCCTACAGCGTCGTCCTCAGTTAAACAGTAGCCGCTCCTCTGTGCGGCTGCGTGCGGATCGGACCGGGCGTGTGTTCTGGTTATTAGAGCCGGCAGGAGGCGTTCAGACCGGATAACAATCAAACGCGGCCGCGCGATCTGCAGAACCGTCCCCTGGTCCTCCGCAGTGCGTAATTAGAGTGTCCTTCACCGCGCTCCTCTGGGCCCTCAGCCCGCGAGCCCCGAGCCCCGCACACACTCATTACCAAACACCGGCAATCACCCTAACACAGCCCGGCCTATAGGCATCACTCACACACCCCGACCGCAACCACTGACTCAACCTCACATTCACTTACACGGGCTTGGGCCCTCACTGGCCACTTTATTAGAAACACCCTCCCACCGCTTCCTCTCACTGGCCACTTTATTAGAAACACCCTCCCACCGCTTCCTCTCACTGGCCACTTTATTAGAAACACCCTCCCACTGGCCACTTTATTAAACACCCTTCCTACCCTTCTCACTGGCCACTTTATTAGAAACACCCTCCTACCGCTTCCTCTCACTGGCCACTTTATTAGAAACACCCTCCCACCGCTTCCTCTCACTGGCCACTTTATTAGAAACACCGCTTCCTCTCCTGGCCACCGCTTACCACTCTCACTGGCCACTTTATTAGAAAAACACCCTCCCAGTGGCCACGAAAACACCCTCCCACCGCTTCCTCTCACCGGCCACTTTATTAGAAACACCCTCCCACCGCTTCCTCTCACTGGCCACTTTATTAGAAACACAGGTTACGTCCTACTTTTGCTATCCTTTGTGAATAAGAGGTGCCGACCTCAACAAGCTAGCTAACTAACTAGGTTATTTAGATAGGATAGTTAGCTAGATTAGTTTAGTTAGCTAGGTTAGCTTAGTTAGGATAGTTAGCTAGGTTGGCTTAGTTAGTTAGGATAGTTAGCTAGGTTAGCTTAGTTTGTTAGTTTGGATAGTTAGATAGGTTAGCTTAGTTAGTTTGGATAGTTAGATAGGTTAGCTTAGTTAGTTTGGATAGTAAGCTAGGTTAGCTTATTAGTTAGTTTGGATAGTTAGATAGGTTAGCTTAGTTAGTTTGGATAGTAAGCTAGGTTAGCTTAGTTAGTGTGGATAGTTAGCTAGGTTAGCTTAGTTTGTTAGTTTGGATAGTTAGATAGGTTAGCTTAGTTTGTTAGTTTGGATAGTTAGATAGGTTAGCTTAGTTAGTTTGGATAGTTAGATAGGTTAGCTTAGTTAGTTTGGATAGTAAGCTAGGTTAGCTTAGTTAGTTTGGATAGTTAGATAGGTTAGCTTAGTTAGTTTGGATAGTAAGCTAGGTTAGCTTAGTTAGTGTGGATAGTTAGCTAGGTTAGCTTAGTTTGTTAGTTTGGATAGTTAGCTAGGTTAGCTTAGTTATCTTACCTTCAAAAAAGATGAGGACCCCAGTCAGCACGTTAGCGACTCTGACCCGAATGCCTTAAGACCCTTCTTACCCCTCAGTGCCGCCTCTCTAAAGAAGGAAGTGGTGGTGGTTGTTTGAGTTTGGGATCGGGAGCATTTGGAGCCGGAATGGGCGGATACAAAGGCTGTGTCCGAATCTGAATCTGCCTGTGCTGTCTCCTTAGACTCCAGCGTTCTCCACCGTGTCAGTGCCGGTGTCTTCAGCTTTTTCCTGACGTTAGTGAGAGAACGGGTCGCTCTCAGGAGCACAGTGAGTTCCAGCATGGTACCGTGATAGGATCCACCTACCCAGGTCCCTTAGAAATTCCCTCCCTACTAAATATTCCACAGTCCACCGTCAGTGGGATTAGAACACAGTAGGAGTGATGGGGAACGACAGCAGCTCAGACAGGAAGTGTTAGACTACGTACAATGACAGAGCGGGGTCAGCGGATGCTGAGGGTCCCAGACCAAGAGACTGTGGTCTGGCTCTTGGAAAGTTCCATGCTCCCAACTTTGTGGGGACAGTTTGGGGACGGCCCCTTCCTGCTCCAACATGACCACAAGGCCTTCTCGTCCACATCACAGCACAGAGCAAGCAGGAATTCCCATAAGCACATGGACCCTTGTGGAAAAGACTTCCTTCCGCAAGGAGCTAGTCTGGGGTGGAGGAACTGACCTCCACCCGATAGAACACCATTGGGATGGATTAGAGCGGAGACTGTTGGCTCCACCCTGCTCCTCCAGCTGTTTCGGTGAGCTGCCGCTCAGAGACGTCATGTGAAGCTGTAGGAGTGTTGAGCCCTGGTGACGGTGTTGATGCTCCGGCTACAGTACCGGTGTCCTGGAAAGGCCTGCTAGCTGTACAGACGGCACAAGTGGGCCAGTTAGATCCGAGAGCCAGCACCGTGCCAAAAGGAGTTTGGAAATGAGGCCAGTGTTGATGGTGACATCACAGCCGTCTGTTCGGAATGTGCCAACAGATGCTCTGACAAAACCGAGACGCGACCTTGGATTAAAAATACACGGCGGGCAGGATCACACGCTCGTACTGCTCTCCCTCCGAGCGGCGGGATGCTTTAGCTCCTCACTCCGGCGTCTGCCTTGAAGCGTCCCTCCGACCGTGATCCATCAGAGACTTTAAAACCGCGGCACGTTCTGCTTCTGAGCGAGCTGTAACGGGCTGGAGCCGGGCTTCCCGCAGCGCAGTGGCGCTCCCAGGAAGGAGTCCACACGCGGCAGCTCTTCCTTCACCTCTTCATTCCCGCTCTAACGCTCCGAGCCCACATGCTGGCCGGCCTTGCAGTGTGGGTTACTGGCTATGAGGTTTCACACGCTGTTAGCCATGGTAACGAGCTGAACGAGATAAATCCTTAATTAAGGGCGTGGCTTAATCAGAGGCGGGACTAACCGGTTCCACCGACTCAGGTACGCGCGGTTCTGATAGTAGTGCTGTCACTGCTAGAAGGGATGTGAACCCCTGGATTAATAACGGGTTGACCCTGCTCACCTGTAGTGGCAGGTCAGGCCTGCACAACAGCCAGGGGAGTTTTTCAGTTCCTGAGGTCATGCCACGGCATCTCAGTCGGGTCAGGACTCTGACCGGGCCGCTCCAGAAGTCCAGAGTCGCCTCTGTGTTGGGCTCGCTGTCCGGCTGCATCACCCGTCCTCTGTTGGGCTTCAGCTGGCGGACTGGCGGTCCCGAGTTTTCCTGAAATGTGTCTTGATGAACTTGGGAATTTGTTTTTCCGTTGTTGAGAGAAATCCGTCCGGACCCTGAGGCAGCCAAGCAGCCCCAACCATGATGCCCCCTCCACCATATTGCCCAGTTGGTGTGAGGTTTTGGTGTTGGTGTGCTGTGCCCTTTGTTCTCCACACGGGTGTGGTGTGTTCCTTCCAAACAGCTGGATCTTGGTTTCGTTTAGCCACGCCCCTGCACTTTACAGCAGCCACTGAGACTGCGTCCCTGTCCCTCACGGCCAGGTGGGGAGTGATTATATCACCGTGTCCCAAAGCCAGCCTGGAACGTATGGACCGTCACTGCTGAAACCGATTTCCTGAACATGTCTGCGTGTTAATGAAAATGGGTTGATGGTATGCGTGTACAGCTGCTCATAGCCGTGTTGGCTAGTCCTGTTGGGTCATGAGCTAAAACGTTCAGCCCCAGTTACGAGCCATAACTGAGGTTTATGGTCCGTCTGAGTCAGAACCCTACATGGGTTTCAGCTCCGACTCAGAACCCGCTCAGTAGGACCGTCCTCCAGGTAAGCGTGGCCTCTAGAAGGGTCTTCACGCTAGCATGAGCGATAGCGGTGGACTCCTCAAGGTCCTCCAGAGCTTCCGAGGAGGGCGGAGGAAAAGGGGTCACTCTGAGAGGCTCCAGGAGAATGTGGGGCAGGACACGGTGATGAATCCTCTCACTGCTCTGCGACCTGCTTAACGGGCGAGGTTCTGTTCGGAGCGCCCTTCATCGCCCCTCTGTGGACATATCAGCTTAACCTCCAGGAGCTCCACGCTCACCCAGGACCTCTGGCCTTCATGAGGACGGAGGAGAAGAGAGAAGAGGGAACGGCGCTCCGCCAGCATCTAGTCCTCATCTTCCTGATCCACCTTAAATAGTCCTGCAGTTGCATTCAGGGACCTGGAATAGAGTTACCATTTAAGGTGGAACTGGAAAATTCAAAAAAAGAAGCTACAGTCCACAGCCAGAATGTGAATACTGCACCATTTAAGGTGGAATGGCAAAATTCAATACAAGAAAATCACAAATAAGAAGCTGAATGTCAGCACCAGAATGTAGCTGCTGCACCATTTAAGGTGGAACAGGACAATTAGAACAAGAAGCAGACAATTGGGTAAATTCTGTATGATTGAATTAAATGTTTTTTTTAAGTCACTGCGTAATTACTATTATTAATAATTAATAATTAATATACATATACATAAGATACAGAGTTGTGGGTTTGGTGCAAAACACTCTCACTCACTGTTCTAGATAACGTCAGAACTGTTCCTAGTGGTGGTGAAGGTAACCAGACGTTCAGTGTGAGTCCACAGCTCCTCTCTCCTCCTCCGGATACAGGCAGGAGAGCTGAACGGTGGCTAACTCGAGAGGCCTTGAGCGTTTCCGGTTGTTGGGGGGCAGCGTGCACGTCCCTCGTGGGCTGTACAGATGAACCCTGGGTGCGTTCAGACAGCGTCTCGGCCCACTGAGGCGGTTTTAACCCGGTAAACTGAGAGTCTACAGTCCACTAACCTCTGTTCTGAACGCACGAAGGGCTACGGCTAACAGCTAACGGCTAACAGCTAACGGCTTAGCCACGGATACTCGCAGCTACAGCCTCCGTTAGCGGCTAACAGTCAATGCTACTGCTCCGGCCTGAAACTCACCCAGATAACTCTGACCCACAACCAGGAGAGATTACAGCTCCCGCACGCCTGACGAGCCGCAGTGCTAGTTTACTAAGCAGCAATAAACCCAAAAGTACCGACCGGACCAGAACAGAGCTACGCTAGCTGCATGCCCTCTCCGTTGTGCTCTCTCCTGGGACTGTCTGAGCACTCCCCTACCTGTTCCCGCCCGCGGATCACTCTGATAGGAGGAAAGGGGTGATGGACACTCTGTCTACCCAAAGGTATTTCATAGCTCAGTTCGCTCCACTCGAACTCGCATATGAAATGAGCTAGCCGCTCGTCTACACCTGATCTGTACACTGGATTAGAAACGCCACTGTGGGGCAGATTAACCCTGGGCTCCACTGTAGCGCTTTAATGCTGGCACAGTCAGCGAGTTCAGATAAACGGGAGTCGGAGTGTGTGCGGGACTCGGAGTGTGTGCGGAAGCGGAGCTGCGTAACTACATGCTCTTTATTATCTCTGTTCGGCGTAAGATGCTCATTAAGCACCTGGCCTTTAACCCTGGAGAGAAACAGACAGCCGTCTTACTCCTTACCGCACCTCATACCGCGGCTCCCACAGCACGGCTAAACCAACAGGGAGAAAACAGGAGGAGGCCTAGTGACCTTACCTGACCTTTATACGCATGTGGAGATATAAAGAGAACTCCCACATACACAGAACCAAAGTGTATCGGTCCCTACAGAACTCTACATACGGACCTCCAGTACCGAGCCGCCCGAGTGGGAATGCTGCTGGTGGATATAAGGTGGAATACACACACGGAAACGACGACAACAATGGACAACAGTGTCCGCTCGTCTGTCCTCACACACATGAACCTGAGCTATCTTACTCTATAGGGTGTAATATGATGCTCCACCCTTTACAGCTACAACAGCTCCAGCTCTCCTGGGAAGGCTTTCCACAAGGTTAGGAATGTGTTTATGGGAATTCCTGACCATTCCTCCAGAAGCACATCTGTGAGGTCAGACACTGATGTTGGACGAGAAGGCCTGGCTCTCAGTCTCCACTCTAATCCATCCCAAAGGTGTTCTATCGGGTGGAGGTCAGGACTCTGTGGCAGGCCAGTTCCAGTTCCTCCACACCAGACTCGCTCCTCCATGTCTTTATTGGAGCCCTTGCTCTGTGCACTGGTGTGGCGGTCCATGTTGGAACAAGGAAGGGCCGTCCCCAAACATGTCCCACGGAATAGTCGGGAGCATTGAATGGTCCAAATCTCTCCTTGGTCTGGAACTAAGGGGCGGAGCCTACTCCTGAACACCACCCCCACACCATAAATCCCCCCTCCACCAAACTTTTACACTCGGCACCAGTGCAGTCAGACAAGGACCGGTTTCTCCTGGTAACCACCAAACCCAGACTCGTCCATCAGACAGCCAACGGAGAAGCGTTTGATTGTGGTCACTCCAGAGAAACACGGCCTCCACTGTCTTCTAGAGTCCAGGGGTGGAGCTTTATACCACTGCGTTCCACGCTCTGCACTGCGCTTGGTGGTGTGAGGCTGGGATGCAGCTGCTCGCCATGGAAACCCATTCCATGAAGCTCTACACACTGTTCCTGAGCTGATCTGAAGGACACAGGAAGTTTGGAGGTCTGTAGTGATGGACTCTGTAGAAAGTTGGTGACCTCTGTGACCTATGACCCTCAGCATCCGCTGACCCCGATCTGTCGTTGTACGTGGTCTACCACTTCGTGGCTGAGCTGCTGTCGTTCCCCATCACTCCCACTGTGTTCTAATCCCACTGACAGTGGACTGTGGAATATTTAGTAGGAGGGAATTTCACCACTGGACTTGTAGCACAGGTGGATCCTATCACGGTACCACGCTGGAGTTCCTGAAGAAGACGCAGAGCGATTGTATGTAGTGCAGACTGTGCTGCTGGCCAGGAGTCTATGGGCGGAAGTAGGGATGAGTAAACGTCTGATCCACTCACACCAGCACAACACACATTACAGGACTATACAGGTCAGTGGAGAACACTTCATGACTCGGTACCTGAAGCTTCCTAACCTTCCGGAGCAGAGCAGGAGGAACAGAACAGGCTGCCGGCGTCTGGACTTCCCAGTACGGTGTTAATGACGGGGAAATGGGTCATCAGACATGATCTAACCTCCCATCGTCTCTGTCTCAGTCCACACCGGCCTCAGACGACCCGGAGCCTCCACCAGACACCGCGTAACTGACCAGCCAATACATCCTGTCACCATGACAACAACACCGATAAACGGGATCACAGTACCTACATTTAGAGCTTAGAGTTATACACTCCACCTAATGAGAAACTGTAGAACAGACTCAGTCTATACCACAGTACCTACATTTAGAGCTTAGAGTTATACACTCCACCTAATGAGAGACTGTAGAACAGACTCAGTCTATACCACAGTACCTACATTTAGAGTAGAGTTATACACTCCACCTAATGAGAAACTGTAGAACAGACTCAGTCTATACCACAGTACCTACATTTAGAGCTTAGAGTTATACACTCCACCTAATGAGAGACTGTAGAACAGACTCAGTCTATACCACAGTACCTACATTTAGAGTTTAGAGTTATATACTCCACCTAATGAGACACTGTATTAGAAAACAGACTCAGTACCTATACCCCACAGTACCTACATTTAGAGCCTTAAAGTTATACCACTCCACCTAATGAGAAACTGTAGAACAGACTCAG
The DNA here is from genome assembly GCA_024036415.1 of Prochilodus magdalenae. Lineage (NCBI taxonomy): Eukaryota > Metazoa > Chordata > Actinopteri > Characiformes > Prochilodontidae > Prochilodus > Prochilodus magdalenae. The sequence continues at coordinate 37,958 of JAMWET010003005.1, forward strand.
TCTATACCACAGTACCTTACATTTAGAGCTTAGAGTTATACACTCCACCTAATGAGAAACTGTAGAGACAGACTCAGTCCTATACCACAGTACCTACATTTAGAGCTTAGAGTTATACACTCCACCTAATGAGAGAACTGTAGAACAGACTCAGTCTATCTATACCACAGTACCTACAATTTAGAGTAGAGTTATACACTCCACCTAATGAGAAAACTGGTAGACAGACTCAGTCTATAGCACAGTACCTACATTTAGAGCTTAGAGTTATACACTCCACCTAATGAGAGACTGTAGAACAGACTCAGTCTATACCACAGTACCTACATTTAGAGTTTAGATTTATATACTTCTTTCCCCCTAATTGAGGACACTGTAGAACAGACTCATGTCTATACCACAGTACCTACATTTAGAGAGCTTAAAGTTATACACTCCACCTAATGAGAAACTGTAGAACAGACTCAGTCTATACCACAGTACCTACCTTTAGAGCTTAGAGTTATACACTCCACCTAATGAGAAACTGTAGAACAGACTCAGTCTATACCACAGTACCTACATTTAGAGCTTAGAGTTATACACTCCACCTAATGAGAAACTGTAGAACAGACTCAGTCTATACCACAGTACCTACATTTAGAGCTTAGAGTTATACACTCCACCTAATGAGAGACTGTAGAACAGACTCAGTCTATACCACAGTACCTACATTTAGAGTAGAGTTATACACTCCACCTAATGAGAAACTGTAGAACAGACTCAGTCTATACCACAGTACCTACATTTAGAGCTTAGAGTTATACACTCCACCTAATGAGAGACTGTAGAACAGACTCAGTCTATACCACAGTACCTACATTTAGAGTTTAGAGTTATATACTCCACCTAATGAGACACTGTAGAACAGACTCAGTCTATACCACAGTACCTACATTTAGAGCTTAAAGTTATACACTCCACCTAATGAGAAACTGTAGAACAGACTCAGTCTATACCACAGTACCTACATTTAGAGCTTAGAGTTATACACTCCACCTAATGAGAAACTGTAGAACAGACTCAGTCTATACCACAGTACCTACATTTAGAGCTTAGAGTTATACACTCCACCTAATGAGAAACTGTAGAACAGACTCAGTCTATACCACAGTACCTACATTTAGAGTAGAGTTATACACTCCACCTAATGAGAAAAGACTGTAGGACAAACAGACTCAGTCTATACCACAGTACCATATACATTTAGAGTCTTAGAGTTATCCACACTCCACCTAATGAGAGACTGTAGAACCAGACTCAAGTCTATACCACAGTACCTACATTTAGAGTTTAGAGTTATATACTCCACCTAATGAGACACTGTAGCAAACAGACTCAGTCTATACCACGACACAGTACCTACATTTAGAGCTTAAAGTTATACACTCCACCTAATGAGAAACTGTAGAACAGACTCAGTGTCTATACCACAGTACCTACCTTATTTAGAGCTTAGATGTTATACACTCCACCTAATGAGAAAACTGTAGAACAGACTCAGTCTATACCACCAGTACCTACATTTAGAGTTTAGAGTTATATACTCCACCTAATGAGAAACTGTAGAACAGACTCAGTCTATACCACAGTACCTACATTTAGAGCTTAGAGTTATACACTCCACCTAATGAGAAACTGTAGAACAGACTCAGTCTATACCACAGTACCTACATTTAGAGTTTAGAGTTATACACTCCACCTAATGAGAAACTGTAGAACAGACTCAGTCTATACCACAGTACCTACATTTAGAGTTTAGAGTTATACACTCCACCTAATGAGGAACTGTAGAACAGACTCAGTCTATACCACAGTACCTACATTTAGAGTTTAGAGTTATACACTCCACCTAATGAGACACTGTAGAACAGACTCAGTCTATACCACAGTACCTACATTTAGAGCTTAGAGTTATACACTCCACCTAATGAGAGACTGTAGAACAGACTCAGTCTATACCACAGTACCTACATTTAGAGTAGAGTTATACACTCCACCTAATGAGAAACTGTAGAACAGACTCAGTCTATACCACAGTACCTACATTTAGAGCTTAGAGTTATACACTCCACCTAATGAGAGACTGTGGAACAGACTCAGTCTATACCACAGTACCTACATTTAGAGTAGAGTTATACACTCCACCTAATGAGAAACTGTAGAACAGACTCAGTCTATACCACAGTACCTACATTTAGAGTAGAGTTATACACTCCACCTAATGAGACACTGTAGAACAGACTCAGTCTATACCACAGTACCTACATTTAGAGCTTAAAGTTATACACTCCACCTAATGAGAAACTGTAGAACAGACTCAGTCTATACCACAGTACCTACATTTAGAGCTTAGAGTTATACACTCCACCTAATGAGAAACTGTAGAACAGACTCAGTCTATACCACAGTACCCAACATTTAGAGCTTAGAGTTATACACTCCACCTAATGAGAAACTGTAGAACAGACTCAGTCTATACCACAGTACCTACATTTAGAGTTTAGAGTTATACACTCCACCTAATGAGAAACTGTAGAACAGACTCAGTCTATACCACAGTACCTACATTTAGAGCTTAGAGTTATACACTCCACCTAATGAGGAACTGTAGAACAGACTCAGTCTATACCACAGTACCTACATTTAGAGTTTAGAGTTATACACTCCACCTAATGAGACACTGTAGAACAGACTCAGTCTATACCACAGTACCTACATTTAGAGCTTAGAGTTATACACTCCACCTAATGAGAGACTGTAGAACAGACTCAGTCTATACCACAGTACCTACATTTAGAGTAGAGTTATACACTCCACCTAATGAGAAACTGTAGAACAGACTCAGTCTATACCACAGTACCTACATTTAGAGCTTAGAGTTATACACTCCACCTAATGAGAGACTGTAGAACAGACTCAGTCTATACCACAGTACCTACATTTAGAGTAGAGTTATACACTCCACCTAATGAGAAACTGTAGAACAGACTCAGTCTATACCACAGTACCTACATTTAGAGTAGAGTTATACACTCCACCTAATGAGAAACTGTAGAACAGACTCAGTCTATACCACAGTACCTACATTTAGAGTAGAGTTATAAACACTCCACCTAATGAGAAACTGTAGAACAGACTCAGTCTATACCACAGTACCTACATTTAGAGTAGAGTTATACACTCCACCTAATGAGAAACTGTAGAACAGACTCAGTCTATACCACAGTACCTACATTTAGAGTTTAGAGTTATATACTCCACCTAATGAGACACTGTAGAACAGACTCAGTCTATACCACAGTACCTACATTTAGAGCTTAAAGTTATACACTCCACCTAATGAGAAACTGTAGAACAGACTCAGTCTATACCACAGTACCTACATTTAGAGTAGAGTTATACACTCCACCTAATGAGGAACTGTAGAACAGACTCAGTCTATACCACAATACCTACATTTAGAGCTTAGAGTTATACACTCCACCTAATGAGGAACTGTAGAACAGACTCAGTCTATACCACAGTACCTACATTTAGAGCTTAGAGTTATACACTCCACCTAATGAGAAACTGTAGAACAGACTCAGTCTATACCACAGTGCCTACATTTAGAGCTTAGAGTTATACACTCCACCTAATGAGAAACTGTAGAACAGACTCAGTCTATACCACAGTACCTACACTTAGAGCTTAGAGTTATACACTCCACCTAATGAGGAACTGTAGAACAGACTCAGTCTATACCACAGTACCTACACTTAGAGCTTAGAGTTATATATTAAATGAAAGGTATTGACTGTGAGGATGTTCTCTCTGCAGGGTGGAAGAGGCTGGACAGAGAGACACGGGGAGCCGATTCTGATTCCATCTGCTCTTGGCTGTGAACATTAGCATGCTAGGAGCTATCAGCGGCGAGCAGTGTACTCAGCGTTCATCTGTAATTCATGATCTGTCGGGCGCTTCCACACACGTGGAATGGCGTATAAACCGCCGGCGTGTTTTCTGACCTCCAGACGGTCGGCTCTGTCCGGCTCTCGCCACATAATGAATTCTGGTGTCGTTTGACCTCCCTTCTCCTCCGAATGTCCACAATCCGTTATTCTAACCAGAACATGGTTTGACCTTTACTCCGGTTCCTCCGCAGCGCAGGAACACAACTGCAGGCCTGCGGCAGGAAATCGATGCTAATCAATTTGCGAGTCTGTTAGCTAATAACAAGCTAAGCAGCCTCTCTGAGAAATATGACTTCCAGACCTTTTTAATTTGTCATAATACAGGAGAGAGAAAAACCAAACGAGATTAGCCAAGCCTGACCGCCGTAGTCCACTCCTGCAGCACAGCGGGGGACAGGGGAATTCTGGGTAATGTGAAGCAGCAGGGCTGTGTTTATATATCACCGCTGTCCAACAAAAACAGGCATGTCATTTTTATTATCATCAATTTATTGATATCTGAGCACAGCAGCTGTACTTCACACAGTACATACATGAAAGGCCACATCAGTGTTCAGACACTCACATCAGAGAACTGGTCAGGTGGTCCAGATTTGGTGGATGTCTTCCCTGGCACAGTTCCGAGGAGAATTCCCTGTAGACTGGGATTGTATCCACTGCTGGTAGACCCGTATGACCGTACGCTTCCACACACCTGCAGATTCAGCTACTTCCTCACACTATGGTCTTTGGCCACGCCCACATGCAGTCCCTCCTTTTAGCCAATCATTAACATCTGCTCTGGAGCCATTTTCCACACATGGAACGAGACATTCCCTGCACTGTAGCACCTCCTCCCAGTCTATGGATCCCGTCACTCACTCACTCATGACGGAGCCATTCTCGTGAAAACACACTCTCACACACACACACACACACATATATACACACTCACATGTACACACACGTACACACACTCACACACTAACATACACACACGTACACACACTCACACACACACACACTCACACACATGTACACACACACTCTCACACACACACACACACACACACACACTCACACTCACACTCACACTCACACACACACACACACATACACACATTCACACACGTACACTCACACACACTCACACATTCACACACGTACACACACACACGTACTCACACACACACACACACTCACACACACACTCACACACGTACACACACACACACACACACACACTCACACTCACACTCACACACACACTCACACATTCACACACGTACACACACACACGTACTCACACACACACACACACTCACACACACACTCACACACGTACACACACACACACACACACTCACACTCACACACACACTCACACACACACTCACACACACACTCACACACACACTCACACACACACACACACACACACACACATTCACACACGTACACTCACACACACTCACACACACACACTCACACTCACACACACATTCACACACGTACACACAGACACACACACACACTCACACACACATTCACACACGTACACTCACACACACTCACACACACTCACACACACGTACACACACACTCACACAGACACACACACACATTCACACTTACACACTCACACACACTCACACAGTATCTATAGCACCAACATGTTCATCTAGAGTTACAGTGTCTGTCTGACATTCAGAACCGGTTCTAGAACCAGGGCTAAGAGTGGATGTTGTGTATATGTTCCGACCCGGCTCCTTCTGGATCTGGGTTTGTGGTGTGTGTAGGTGGGGGAGGTGGGTGATCACATTACCAGCAGCTTTAGCCAATGAAGTGGCGAACACTGGACGCCTTCATCAAAGCGAAAGGTCAGCGGGAAAAACCAATTTACCGACGCCTCCGACCGGAGCTCTCCGGAGACATGAGCGGCTTCCCGCTCCTCGCTGACTCTCTCCTTCCAGAGGAGCGTGCTCAGCACCAGGAGCGGAAACACAAGCACCCTTCACACTTAGAGCTCCGACCTCCGTAATCAGGGCCGTGTACCGGAACTCAGTACTCCTCAAATTCAGTCCTGACCCAACGACCTCAGTACTCCCCAGCCTCCTGGTACACACTGTCCCCTCACCCTCAGCAGAACCGCTGCACCCAGAGGGTCCTAATGGGGTCCGGTGATAATCCAGCCCATGCAGCTTGAACATCCTCACACAGTTCCTGCAGATGGTGCGGTAGGGGTGGAGGTGGAGGGACACCAGGTCTTCTGGACGTGTGACCACAAACCGTTCATCTTGGTGCTGACCACGGTGCCTCCACACACGGATTCGTTGGGCGTCTCCACCAAGACTAAAGCGGGACTCGTCACTGAAGATGACCCGCTGCCATTCTGAGTCCCTCCATGCCAGTCTGGTACGACACCACTGCAGTCTTTGGTGACGGTGACGTGGTGTTAAGGACAGTCGTGGTAACGGTCTGTGTGCAGGTAGTCCTGCGTGGTGCAGCCAACTAATGAGGTACGAGGTGGTAGATCAAATCGTGCTCACTGAACTCTAACGCCAGAGTCTTCTCATTCCGTCACAGGTCCTCCTACAGTCCTTCATCCTGAACTCCGGGGACGAAGGAGTGTTCGGGCAGTCCCGGGAGAAAACCTCAGCATCAGGAAGATCAAGCGCTGAAGATCAAACGTTTGAGGATGCCTGTCAGTACAATGTAAACAGCGCCCGCGGTCCTCCGCAGACGGGAGCAGCGGGCCTGGGAGCCGGCGTCCTCGCGCTCCTGCATTAAGATTAGTGAGGCACTTTCCGAAGCTTTTATGGTATTACTGGATCTGTTATCCTGGAGAAGCTTTAATCTCGGCTTTCTCAAAGGAGCTGCCAGCCAGACGTTAGCTTCACTCCGGATCCCGACTGATGTTCCAGGATGATCGTAGTGCCGTCCCTCCGGATAAACCCCACTGTGGAGCGGAGGACTCCGGAGTGATGGAGCTCCATCCAGTACGCCTGCCGTCATCCAGCATCAGTCCCTGACCTCACTACCACTCAATCAGATCCTCACAGCAATGTTCCAGCATCAGTCCCTGACCTCACTACCACTCAATCAGATCCTCACAGCAATGTTCCACCATCAGTACCTGACCTCACTAATACTCAATCAAATCCTCACAACAATGTTCCAGCATCAGTCCCTGACCTCACTAATACTTAATCAGATCCTCACAGCAATGTTCAACATCAGCACCTGACCTCACTACCACTCAGTCAGATCCTCACAGCAATGTTCAACATCAGTACCTGACCTCACTAATACTCAATCAGATCCTCACAACAATGTTCCAGCATCAGTACCTGACCTCACTAATACTCAATCAAATCCTCACAGCAATGTTCAACATTAGTACCTGACCTCACTACCACTCAATCAGATCCTCACAGTAATGTTCAACATCAGCACCTGACCTCACTAATACTCAATCAAATCCTCACAACAATGTTCCAGCATCAGTACCTGACCTCACTAATACTCAATCAGATCCTCACAGCAATGTTCAACATTAGTACCTGACCTCACTAATACTCAATCAGATCCTCACAGCAATGTTCAAATCGAAGTGAGACTGAATCGGGGGTGCTGTCTATATGAGAGTCCAAGCCCAGTCAGGAGAAGGGGACCAGGTCCAAACGGAGTCCAAGACTGGTCAGGACTGAGTCCAAGTGAGTGTGGGACCAAGTCAGTACCGAGTCCAAGACCTGTTAGAACCGAGTCTAAGGCCAGTCTAAACTGAGACCCAGTCAAAGCTGAGCCCAAGACCAGTCACGACTCAGTCCAAGACTCGGTCGGGACGGGGTCTGGGCGACAGCGAGACAGTAAGGACCACACACATGTTCAGAGACGACGAGTGAATCTGACCAGCGCACACGGAGAGACCTGGAAGACGGTCCGGGTTGGGATGTTTCCGTAGCCCATTTCCAGGTTTAACCATTAACAGCGGAATTAGAGGATCACTCCCGGAATTATCCCGGGAATGAGAACAAATGAGGAAATTAGCACGAGCTATTCATAGCTATCTAAAAATACGGGCCGCGCTGGAGCTCCGGGCTCATCGCTGCTCTAACCATGTCACTACAGGCACGTCCGACAACATTCCCATCTCAGACACAGCGGAAAGGGAATAGCAGAACTGGAAACAGACTGGAAGCAGGAAGCTCAAAGGCAAGACATCATTCCAGGGGTCATCATGGGGTCACGCTGGCACACGGTCAGAGAGAGCATTTTGGAAATGTATAAAAGGTAAGTAAGCTGGCCGGACTTCCCGGAACCGCTACAGGCAGGAAAACGGGGAATTCCACGGCTATTCTTCAAAACCGGAGCGTGCTGCAGATCTTCAGGGTGGGGGTGATGGAACCCGGACCTCAGCGATCGGTGATCAGAGACCGTTAATAAATAAATAAATAAATAAATAAATAAATAAATAAATAAATAAATAAATATGTAATTAATGAATAAACTAATAAATAAATATTCGTCCAGACCGCAGCACACACACAATTATACAAATATACATATTCAGTTCAGACTCATGCGGTATATGGAGATGAACTGGTGTGCAGCATGTGATATGATGATCTTATATGTCATATTATACGTGATGTGATGTTATATGTGTTGTGATATTGTGATGTGATGTTATATATGATTGATGTTATATGATGTTATATATGACTGATATGTTATGTGTGATTTGATGTTATATGTGATGTTATATATTATTGATGTTGTATGATGTTATATATGACTGATATGTTATGTGTGAAATGATGTTATATATTATTGATGTTATATGTGATGTTATGTGTTGTGATATTATATGTGATATGATGTTATACGAGTAGTGATATTGTGATGTGATGTTATATGTGATGTTTAGGTTGTTATGTTATGGTATGTTATATGTTATATTGGAAGCTGTTCTGTTGTTATATTTTGCTTTTTGTCGTTATTCTCTGTTATGTTATGCCCTGCCATGTAATGTGTTGTGTAGTGTGTCGTGTTGTATAGTTTGTTGTGTCATGGTGTGTCGTGTGTTGCGCTGTAGGTTGCGCTGTAGGTGGTGTTGTGTGTTGCGCTGTAGGTTGCGCTGTAGGTTGCGCTGTAGGTTGCGCTGTAGGTGGTGTTGTGTGTTGTGCTGTAGGTTGCACTGTAGGTGGTGTCTTGTGTTGCGCTGTAGGTCGTGTTGTGTGTTGTGCTCCAGGTTGCGCTGTAGGTGGTTGTATATTGTGTTGTGTGTTGCGCTGTAGGTGGTGTTGTGTGTTGCGCTGTAGGCTGTGTCGTGTGTTGCGCTGTAGGTCCCGTTGTGTGTTGCGCTGTAGGTTGCGCTGTAGGTGGTGTTGTGTGTTGCGCTGTAGGTGGTGTTGTGTGTTGCGCTGTAGGTCCCGTTGTGTGTTGCGCTGTAGGTGGTGTTGTGTGTTGCGCTGTAGGTCCCGTTGTGTGTTGCGCTGTAGGTGGTGTTGTGTGTTGCGCTGTAGGTGGTGTGTGTTGCGCTGTAGGTGGTGTTGTGTGTTGCGCT
>JAMWET010003005.1:52500-90171 GCA_024036415.1 Prochilodus magdalenae
CTGTCGCACTAATGAGCCGCTTCACTCGGCATCAATATTTACTCGGCCCTGTTAGCGCGGTGCAGCACACCTGCGGTAACATCACCCACGAGGCCCGCAGTCTTCCAGCACGCCTCCCGCTCCTTGTTGTTCTGGCAGATCTGAAGGATTTGAGGAGCTGCAGAGGGAACAAAGATCAAACCCAATAAGGCGCCTCTTTCATCTCCTTACAACACAATCTAATGAAAACGCAGCGCGAGCGCCGGAGAGCAGGCTCTACCGCGCGCCGCCGCCGCTATCCTGCCGTTTATACCGCCTTTATTCCTTTCGCTCCCTCTTTCCTCCTCTGTCACCTCCTCTTTCACCTCCTCTCTGCCTTTTTAACAGCTGTTTTCGTGCCAGTGAGGATTCAAGTGTTAACTGGCTGTAAAAGTCAAGCAGCGCTAATATGCTAGTTGAGAACATGCTAGCACAGCAGGCCTTTAAAGGGAGGGCAGGTTTGTACATGTAGCACCTTTCATACGTGTCACATGAGCAGAAACAGAATAACTCACATTTAAATTTAATCAGGTATTCCGTTCCGTATCAGGAACTCGTGTTCGCTGGCTGTACAATAAAAGCCATGCTAATATGCTAGTAGATGCTACGCTAATAAAGCAGCTCTTCAAACACAACATAATTAAACCAGCATAAGACAGATTAGACCAGCAAAGCCAGTACAGACCAGTATAAACCATCAGCAACATCTTAGACCAGCACAATCCGGTTTAGACCAGCACAATCCGGTTTAGACCAGCACAAACCGGTTTAGACCAACACAATCCGGTTTAGACCAGCACAATCCGGTTTAGACCAGCACAATCCGGTTTAGACCAGCACAATCCGGTTTAGACCAGCACAAACCGGTTTAGACCAGCAAAAACACAGGTGTTAGACCAGCACAAACCGGAAAATAGACCAGATAACTGTAATACGGTATATATACCAGCACAAGTCCGGTTTAGACCAGCAGGTACCGGTTTAGCACCAACACAGGCAGGTACCTGGACAAACCACAGGCACCTGGAGAGGCAGGTACCTGGAGAGGCAGGCACGTGGAGAGGCAGGTTACGTGGAGACCAGTACGGGGGAGAGGCAGGTTTAGAGGCAACGTGGAGAAACAGGTTTAGAGGCAGTACGTGGAAGGCAGGTACGGGGAGAGGCAGGCACGTGGAAACACAGCACGTGAGGCAGGCACGTGGAGAGGCAGGTATGGGGAGAGACAATAGAAGGCAGGTACGTGGAGATAGGTATGGAGATAGGTACGGGGAGAGGCAGGTACGGGGAGAGGCAGGTACCTGGAGAGGCAGGCACCTGGAGAGGCAGGTACCTGGAGAGGCAGGCACGTGGAGAGGCAGGTACGTGGAGAGGCAGGTACGGGGAGAGGCAGGTACGGGGAGAGGCAGGTACGGGGAGAGGCAGGCACGTGGAGACGCAGGTACCTGGAGAGGCAGGTACGTGGAGAGGCAGGTACGTGGAGAGGCAGGTACGTGGAGAGGCAGGTACGGGGAGAGGCAGGCACGTGGAGAGGCAGGCACGTGGAGAGGCAGGCACGTGGAGAGGCAGGTATGGGGAGAGACAGGTACCTGGAGAGGCAGGTACGCGGAGACGCAGGTACGCGGAGACGCAGGTACGCGGAGAGGCAGGTACGTGGAGAGGCAGGTACGTGGAGAGGCAGGTACGGGGAGAGGCAGGCACGTGGAGAGGCAGGTACGTGGAGACGCAGGTATGGGGAGAGACAGGTACCTGGAGAGGCAGGTACGTGGAGAGGCAGGTACGCGGAGACGCAGGTACGTGGTGAGGCAGGTACGGGGAGAGGCAGGTGCGTGGAGACGCAGGTACGTGATGAGATAGGTACGGGGAGACGCAGGTACCTGGAGAGGCAGGCACGTGGAGAGGCAGGTACCTGGAGAGGCAGGTATGTGGAGAGGCAGGCACGTGGAGACGCAGGTACGTGGTGAGGCAGGTACGTGGAGACACTAATGACTAAAACACTGACACAGAAAGAAAACCGCTCGAGAGCAAACACAGCCTCAGCAGACAAACACCACACTGACTCTAAACACACAGCCGGGGGTCCACACACACACTCAGCTAACCAGATACACCTGGGGCTAACGGGGGCGGGGCTATTAACCACACACAGGTGACACAGATATCAAGGAGGCAGGACAGGGAGGAGACACATACAAACAAACAACAACAAACAAAACACCACCCCTTCAGACCAGTCTGGACCAGTTAGACCCACACAGACCGGCTGTGGAACCCGGTCTAGACCAGTCTGAGTCAGAGACCAAGATAAGACACTCTCTTCCCTATCTCCCTCTCTCCTCTCCATCTCTTTTCTCTCCTCCTCCTCTCTCTCTCCTCCTCTTCTTCCTCCTCCTCTCCCTCTCCTGCTGCAGTAGGCTCTCTGACGGTACCCTAACAGCTGCTCCCCTGCCGCGCTGCTACTCCTCGGCCTGTGAGAGGGAGGTTAGGAGCTACACGCAGGATTAATGTGTGAGGTAACAGCTTCTATTGCTTAAAGGTCAGATCAGCGCTCCGGGTACACGGGAGGATCCATTACACTCGCCTGCCGGCTCCCCGGGACGAGGGCCGGACTCTGGCGGGTTTACGATGGAGCCCATAATAAATGAAGCAATAACAGAAACATGCTCCTCAGCGTCTAACCCGCCGCCGCTCAGGAGGGGCACAATCGCAGGCCTACAGCACCATCTGGTGGCTGGAAGCGGAACTGCTCTGTTACATAACTGCCCTGCTGTACACTGAATTATTAATTTTGTGCTTCATCAGTCGAAACCCCTGCGTGCCAGCTGTGGGGGCATGGGCGGGCATTTGGCAGCTGCTAATAATGCCATATTAAAGAGCCCAAATCAGGAAGTCTGAACATTCCTCTCCTAAATTAACAGCTTGCTTCTGGTAGTTCAAAAACACACACTCACTCAGTCACTCTCTCACTCACTCACTCACTCACTCACTCACTCACTCACTCACTCACTCACTCACTCACTCACTCACTCACTCTCTCACTCACTCAGTCACTCTCTCACTCACTCACTCAGTCACTCTCTCACTCACTCACTCACTCACTCACTCAGTCACTCACTCACTCACTCACTCAGTCACTCTCTCACTCACTCACTCACTCACTCACTCACTCACTCACTCACTCACTCACTCACTCAGTCACTCACTCAGTCACTCACTCACTCACTCACTCACTCACTCACTCACTCAGTCACTCACTCAGTCACTCAGTCACTCACTCACTCACTCACTCTCTCACTCTCTCACTCACTCAGTCACTCACTCAGTCACTCACTCACTCACACACACACTCTCTCACTCACTCACACACTCACTCAGTCACTCTCTCACTCACTCACTCACTCACTCACTCTCACTCACTCACTCACTCACTCACTCACTCTCTCTCTCACTCACTCACTCACTCACTCACTCACTCACTCACTCACTCACTCACTCTCTCACTCACTCACTCACTCACTCACTCACTCACTCACTCACTCTCTCACTCACTCACTCACTCACTCACTCACTCACTCACTCACTCACTCACTCTCTCACTCTCTCACTCACTCACTCACTCACTCACTCACTCACTCACTCACTCACTCACTCACTCACTCACTCACTCACTCACTCACTCTCTCTCTCACTCAGTCACTCACTCACTCACTTACACACTCACACACTCACTCAGTCACTCACACACTCACTCACTCATTCACTCACACACACACTCACACACTCACTCAGTCACTCATTCACTCACACACTCACTCACTCATTTACTCACACACACACTCACTCACACACTCATTCACTCAGCAACTCACTTACTCACTCACTCAGTCACTCACTCACTCAGTCACTCTCTCACTCAGTCACTCACTCACTCACACACTCAGTCACTCACTCTCTCACTCTCTCACTCACTCACTCACTCACTCACTCACTCAGTCACTCAGTCACTCACTCACTCATTCACTCACACACACACTCACTCACACACTCATTCACTCAGCAACTCACTTACTCACACACTCACTCACTCAGTCACTCACTCAGTCCTTCACTCAGTCAGTCTTTCACTCACTCACTCACTCACTCACTCACTCACTCACTCACTCACTCACTCACTCTCTTACTCAGTCACTCACTCTCTCACTCACTCAGTCACTCTCTCACTCACCAGTCAGTTGTTCACTTTAAAGTCTTTGTGACATCACAAAATCCAATGCATTTATGTACACAGCCTACAGCAGGTTAGCCACGCCCATTCAGTCAACATCAGTTTAGCCCCACCCATTTAAATCTGTTTGAGATTAAAGCTAGTTAGATCTTGTACTCAGGACAGTGATCTGGGTGGTCCGAGGGCGGACCAACAGTCTCAGCGTTAGCGTTAGCTAGTAGACAGTTGGTAAGCTAGCCTGATTAGCTTTAGCAGCCTTAGCCTACAGCTAAGCGCTTTTCATAAGCACACCGAGCGTGTCCCAGTGGGCATGTTAAGTGTGAAGTAAACCATTTCCAGGGACGACTGTGTCCCGAGACCACCAAAGCAGAACCTCTGGTGGGTCTTACCGTGAACCGACATCTTCATATTCCGGTTATCAGCTGGTTTTCTGTGCTGATCAGCTAAAGCGAAGATAGCCTTAGCTTAGCATCACCTTAGCTAGCTAGCCGTCTTTGTGAGCTTGTCTGTCTGATAAGCCTAACACCGGAAACACAAAGATGTAGGTCCTAGACTCCATCGGAGGTATCCACAAAAACAGCTTGTGGAAGTGCTAATGTTAGCTAGGTGTGCTAGCTAGCTAGCACTTGAGCCCTGTGCAGATGATCTAGAGCTCTAGAATGACACCTGAGTAGTGTTGTGGATGTTTGCTTTATGAAGAGACGGGTCGTCGGTCTGCGTTTGAAGACCACGAGAGACTCGGACGGCTAGTGAGTTCAGCTGTGGAGTTCTAGATCGGTTACTAGAAGAGGAAGACCAGCCCGGAGCGAGATGCAGTGGTCCAGCCATAAATGACCAGAGACTGGACGAGCGACTGGGTGGCCTATGCATGACAATGACAGACACCACTGTCCCACAATGCAATGGGAAACTTCCGTGGCTGCTAGCATGGTTAGCTTCTCGTACGTCTCTGTGTTTACCTAGCTGACACTCTGGGGCACTTGTTTGTGTTTACTTGTTTTTATTTTTTGTAAAGTGAGCTATGCGTTCAGCTGCTTCCATGGTAACTGGACCTGAGTGGCCCGTGAGTACAGGCACCCCTGGCGTGTACCCACACTCAGGGTGTGTGTGTTGGGCAGTAGTTTCTCTTCAGCAGGATAATATTTCCTCGCGCCTCTCCGGACGGGCTGCGCTGATCCGAGGTGCTTTACTGCGCTCTGAAAGGCACGCCGGCTTTTAATGGAGCGTGTAAACCCAACACGACACGAGGAGCGGTAAAAAAGTGCTGACGCCCGACCGCAAGCCATCAAACGCAGCTCAGCGCAAGCTGCAGCCGCGAGGCGGTGCCATATCTAATGTGTAACAGTGTACAAGTGAGGAACACGGGGCTGTTACGAAGGAAGCATCACACTCGCGTCTCAGCGCCTAGCGCCCTGTGGACATGGAGATGACAGACACTACATGTATGTGTACGCCCCTCCTAATCACTGACCCCTCCTAATCACTGACCCCTCCTAATCACTGACCCCTCCTAATCACTGACCCCTCCTAATCACTGACCCCTCCTAATCACTGACCCCTCCTAATCACTGACCCCTCCTAATCACTGACCCCTCCTAATCACTGACCCCTCCTAATCACTGACCCCTCCTAATCACTGACCCCTCCTAATCACTGACCCCTCCTAATCACTGACCACTCCTAATCACTGACCCTTCCTAATCACTGACTCCTCCTAATCACTAACCCCTCCTAATCACTGACCCCTCCTAGTCACTGACCCCTCCTAGTCACTGACCCCGCCTAATCACTGACCCCCCTCCTAATCACTGACCCCTCCTAGTCACTGACCCCGCCTAATCACTGACCCCCCTCCTAATCACTGACCCCTCCTAGTCACTGACCCCTCCTAATCACTGACCCCTCCTAATCACTGACCCCTCCTAGTCACTGACCCCTCCTAATCACTGACCCCTCCTAATCACTGACCCCTCCTAATCACTGACCCCTCCTAATCACTGACCCCTCCTAATCACTGACCCCTCCTAATCACTGACCCCTCCTAATCACTGACCCCTCCTAATCACTGACCCCTCCTAATCACTGACCCCTCCTAATCACTGACCCCTCCTAATCACTGACCTCTCCTAGTCACTGACCCCTCCTAATCACTGACCCCTCCTAATCACTGACCCCTCCTAGTCACTGACCCCTCCTAATCACTGACCCCTCCTAATCACTGACCCCTCCTAATCACTGACCCCTCCTAATCACTGACTCCTCCTAATCACTGACCTCTCCTAATCACTGACCCCTCCTAATCACTGACTCCTCCTCACTAAGTCATCACTGACCCCTCCTAGTCATTGACCCCTCCTAATCACTAACCTCTCCTAGTCACTGACCTCTCCTAGTCACTGACCCCTCCTAATCACTGACCCCTCCTAATCACTGACCCCTCCTAATCACTGACCCCTCCTAATCACTGACCCCTCCTAATCACTAACCCCTCCTAATCACTGACCCCTCCTAATCACTTACCCCGCCTAATCACTGACCCCTCCTAATCACTGACCCCTCCTAATCACTGACCCCTCCTAATCACTGACCCCTCCTAATCACTGACCCCTCCTAATCACTGACCCCTCCTAATCACTGACCCCTCCTAATCACTGACCCCTCCTAATCACTAACCCCTCCTAATCACTGACCCCTCCTAATCACTGACTCCTCCTAATCACTGACCTCTCCTAATCACTGACCCCTCCTAATCACTGACCCCTCCTAATCACTGACCCCTCCTAGTCACCGACTCCTCCTAATCACTGACTCCTCCTAACTGTTAATCACTGACCCCTCCTAATCACTGACCCCTCCTAATCACTGACCCCTCCTAATCACTGACTCCTCCTAATCACTGACCCCTCCTAATCACTGACCCCTCCTAATCACTGACCCCTGCTAACCACACAGCACCCACCAATAAACATGTCTGACCCTCCAGCACCTCTCAGTGTGATCTCAGACTCCTGATCCTCTAACCAGGTCTAGACTAGAGACTAGAGCTGAACTAGAACCACAGCCTAACCTGTGTAACACATACGTGATCCTGACTGGGTGGAATGGATGACATTCCTGAATCAGACAGAGCTTAATAATGGACTAGCCCTTAGACCCACTGGCTCATCCCGATAGTTCATCCCGGAAAGAGGACCAATAGGAGTCCATCCAGGAGCTGTACCAGACAGAGGACTGGAAAACTGGACCTGTGGCCACCCTAGGAGCCTGCTAGCTTTAGCTTAGCTAGGTGAGAGGAACTCACTAATGTTAGCTTACCTAGGAAAGAGAAGCCTGCTAATGTTAGCTTACCTAGGAAAGAGAAGCCTGCTAATGTTAGCTTACCTAGGAAAGAGAAGCCTGCTAATGTTAGCTTACCTAGGAAAGAGAAGCCTGCTAATGTTAGCTTAGCTAGAAATGAGGAACACCCCAGTGTTAGTTTAGCTAGGAAAGATGAACACCCTAGTGTTAGCTTAGCTAGAAATGAGGTGCCTGCTAATGTTAGCTTAGCTAGGAAAGAGGAGTCTGCTAATGTTAGCTTAGCTAGGAAAGAGGAACACCTTAGTGTTAGCTTAGCTAGAAATGAGGTGCCTGCTAATGTTAGCTTAGCTAGGAAAGAGGAGCCTGCTAATGTTAGCTTAGCTAGGAAAGAGGAGCCTGCTAATGTTAGCTTAGCTAGGAAGGAGGAACACCCTAGTGTTAGCTTAGCTAGGAAAGATGAACACCCTAGTGTTAGCTTAGCTAGAAATGAGGTGCCTGCTAATGTTAGCTTAGCTAGGAAAGAGGAACACCCCAGTGTTAGCTTAGCTATGAGTGAGAAGCCTGCTAGATTTAGCTTAGCTAGGAAAGAGGAGCCTGCTAAAGAAGAGCCACTGCTGAACTTGTTTTCAGGTTGGTAGCAGCGCAGCAGGATCCGGTGATACAGTACCAACACAACCACAGAACCAATCACAGAACCGCTGCCTAATTAGTGAACCTGTTTGTAGCCCGGTGTTCCGTGTCAAACCACGCCTCTGGAACGGTTTACGCTCCGTGCTCAGAACCGGTCGGCCATGCAGTGGGAAAGTCTCCGGAATTGTATACAGCGGTCTGAAACCGGTTCCCTGTAGCGGGACACGCTGCCCCCTAAGGTAAAGAAGCTAAGAGCTACCTACAGTGTCCTCACCGAGCCTTTCCGCTCCATCCCAGATTAACACCGCTCGGAGTGGATTAATGACGAGGCCCTGCGCTGCTCCGCTGGCACCCACAATGCATATCAATCCCATTCTGCTTCCCGGAGCGCCTCTTGTCGGAGAACCTAGCATAACTAATTCATTTCCTCCAATAGTGGCTCCATCATTCAAACTAATCAGCTTCAGAGCCGGGCCACATCCACAGCTCGTCACGGCTCATGATGCCCACCGCCCCGTTCCCAGAACAGACTTTACGGGGGCTCATTTGAGTTGCTAATGTGCTCCGCCCTCCTCTCTGTATACCAACAGTGCTGCACGGTTTACCGCGCTTCATTTGAATGCCGGGAGCGCCGGAGCCAGGAAGCCCACGTAGATTTAATTATGCGGCCGTCTCGCCGCTGCCGCGCCGGGTTATTAATAAAGACAGCCGTCCAGTAATCGACCCCCTAACGCAGAACAGCGCTCGAATCACGGAACTCGTTTATTTTCATGCACCGTTCTTCGCTCCACCCGTTCCGCTTCGGCTCGTGATGGAAAATGCTAATGCAGGTTTGACGCCAGGAGGAGCGGACGCGACCTTCTCACATTTTTAGCGAGGAGGAATCAAATCAGGGCCTCCTTTGTGATTGGTTATTTTAGGGGGCGATTTGTTGCCGGGGCGATCGGGCCCGGCGGAGCGCGCGGTACACGGTGTAAAATGAAAGACTATCTGAGGAGACACTTTCATTTCCTCATCCTCAATAACGGCGGCCGGGTAAACATCGCAGGAGGCGGCGGGGTCAGGATCCTGTCGGCTTCATTTACGCCACTTTATATTCCGAGGGAATAACAGAAGTGAGCTCAGCCCACACGTGTTACCGCCACTGCTCAGAGTGAATCCCACCCCCTCGACCGGAGCCCCTCGGCCTGGACACGCTCGGCTGTGCCCCTGGAGCTACACGGCTAATGGTGCTGACATGTAACACATGCGTATATATTAGCCATGTAGCATGATGCTAACTGCAGCCCTCAGGCTAGTTCACACCAGACACTGTACCAGTGCTGCACGACGTGTAATATAATTATTGATTGATTGATTGATTGATTTTTGATCAATATTTGATTATTCGGAATCGGATGCGGTGGGCCGTCCCAGTAGAGCTAGTGCAGGAGGACATGGAGCTCTGTGAGCAGCTCTACTAACAGTACTCGTTTGGGAACTGAGGGGACGACTGCTGGAGTTCGGAACGACTGGAATGTTTCCATTCCTTAAACGTATAGAATTCCAGCTCCTCCAAACAGTTCGGAATCTCCTTAGTCCTGTTTCTCCTTCTGTAGTCTTCCAGATGCTTCCAGCAGGTGACCGAACTGCAGGCACAGACGTGCAGGCCGCCCAGGACACACACCCGTCGGCACATGCCATCACGGATGCTGGCTTTAGACCCGTGTGATGACAAGCCGGATGGTTCGTCTCCTCGTTTGCATCCGTGATTTCCTGAAAGAATTCCAGATTTCGGACACTTTCCCACGTCTCCCAGTCCACCGTAAATGAGCTGGGGTCTAGAGAAGCGGCAGCGCTGTTCCTGGATCTGTTTAAAGCTGGGTTCTTCTCTGCATGGTGGAGTTGTGTTGGTGGAGCAGTGATGAACCGTGTTCCCAGACGGTGGTGCTGGGAAGTGTTCCTGATCCAATGCAGTAATTCCACTACAGAACCGGGCCTGGTTTAACAGTGCCTTCCGAAGATCGCCTCCATCCTGCACCGGTTGACTGATGTTAGGGAGAAGGCTGACACCTGAGCACCTGAGCACCAGCCACCCCAAATCATTGTACCTCATGAACCCCCACCTTTGGTCACTGATTTGACGTGGCAGAAATCCGGCAACTCCGTTATCCGGATCAAATTCGTGGAATGCTGGCGCGTTTGGTCCATGTTCACAGATACCGGTACGTCATATAGTAACAAACACCCCTCGAGTATTTCCTACACCCGACTGGTTCTCGTCCTGTAACGGGTACAGAACCCTACATCCGTCTACCGCCGCTGCTCGGTGCCCACAGACGGGAGAGCGTTTTCCACCATCCATCCAGAACCCTTCCTCACATTTCCCTCCATCTGCTGGGCAGCCGTGATTTGATCAGCGCTCCATCCTCCCGGAGCTAATGCTTCCGAATGGCCTCATAAAACCCGGCCCTGCTTGTGGCTCCGTTACCGTGGCTACCTGTTAAAAGCTGCGGTCTCCGGGGCCTGCGATGCGTCGCCCTTCCCCCCCGCCTCAGTCCACCGGAGCAGGCCGGCCGAGCAACCTTTGGAAATGTCAGTGCAGTTAAAGCTGAATGGAGCCGGAGCAGCGGGGCAGCGGGGCAGCCGGTGTCAAACACCATTAGCTTTAATCCTATTTGCTATCAAACTCCACTCGAAGGGTGGAGGAATCTATATCTGTCTCAGGCCCTCGGCCGGGCTCCGCCAGCCGCTCCGGTTCAGAGAGACCTTCGCCACCGCGGCCGCCGCAGGGCAGAACACGGAGAACAGAAGGATTGATCTGGAGTTCCAGAGCTGGGATCTATTAGGAAGCTCTGTATATCCTGCTCTGTAACCCAACACCGCTTCTGTAGCGGTCCTGAAACGCTCCACACACTGACTACTGGAGCGTCCCTGGGATAAACAGACCTCTGCAGAAACTAGCGCAGCAGCTGAGACAGCAGCGTCAGCCCACAGCATGGGTGGAGCACCGGTGAACCTGAACTAACTGGAGCCTGGGTTCAGGTTTCCATGGGGAGGTGGGTTATCCCAGGCTACCAGGCGACGTGTAGCGTTCAGGATCTCAGTAACACACGGAGATTGGATCAGCTACTGCACTACTGCACCTCCAGTTCAACTCAACTTAAACGGTTCTGTGGCCATGAGTTCGGTTAGCTAACCTGGTTAGTACCCGTGTGGAAATGCCACTGGAACAGTGTACCCTCGGAACCGGTGCTCAGAACCGCCCGTCCATGCAGGAAGGAGCCGATGATGGCGCTTCCTTGTATGCCAGTATAAGGTGGTACAGTATGGCGGAGCACTGCCAGGCTACTTCTCCAGGGAAGTGATCGAAGGACCGATCAATAAGCGATACCGCAAGCGCTGAGACACCGTACCGCACACACCGAGGTACATACAGCGGTATCACTAACACAGCCCGGTGTGGGGTTGGACCTGTCCAGTGTGTGCAGGTGGCCAGGTGTGCAGATGTATGGTCTACAGGGTACGTTTAACTTCAGGTGAGGCCATCATTCTCTACAGTACAGAGTCCGCACACAGAGGAATCTGTCTGCCACACCCACACACTCACCTGTCTACGGCGCCGGGGATACACGGGGGTTAGGCGCTCAAAGGGACTTCAGTCGGTGAGGACCAGAAACCCTCACCCTGTGTGGAATTCACAACACACAGTCAACATCACTGCTTGTTTCAGGTGCGGACAGTGACGCTGAGGTGCGGATGAGTGGAACCGCAGTGGAACCGTCTCCTGTCTGTAACACTTCCCCTTCTTAGAACACTGAGCTGAACGTCTGGGCTGGCCCGGCTCTGTGTGCTCGTCGTGGATCTGATGGAGCTTTTAAAGGCTGCATGGAGAACCTGCACCTGTATGAAATGCATGAGAGAACCACATGACCGCATCTAGAACCTTATTTCCATTCTACTTTAAAATAGTTTAGCTGTCTCAGAGCCATTATCTCAGATTAATTATCTAGTACCTTGAAGTTTGTAGCCCCCGTTTGTGATGTGTACACAGTATGTAACCTGGTGTCATGTACTTGAACTGCTTCAGAACTTAGGATCATGATAACTAGCACTTTAATATCTAGAACCTGTTTGGCATTTCAGTGTAGGTTATGACGAATGTGTCAGGAGTTACTGTAATCCAAAATGACTGTGCAGTCCTATGAAGTCTGTACCCTAACTCATACTTAATAAATTGATATCTAGAACCTGATTAGCATTTCCATATAATTAAACGGTCATGGAATCTCCATTTCCACATTCCCATACGACTTCCACACGGGATTAATCTGGGAATATTACTGTCCTGTGACGTAATTCCTACTGCTCGTTTAACAGGAGGGTGAAGGTCCTAACATGGGGCATTCAGATGGGGCGCTGGAGAACCTGAACCTACCCATGGAAACGGAAAAGGATTTGTAGATGTACCTCAGATGGACGTCTGTCAGTCAGCTGATGTTCTAATTATAGACTGGATCACTCAGTGGAACCGTCTCCCGTCTGTAACCCTTCCCCTTCTTAGAACACTGAGCTGAACGTAGCGCTAGCCCTGTGTGCTTGTCGTGGATCTGATGGGGCTTTTAAAGGCTGCATGGAGAACCTGTACCTGTATGAAATGCATGAGAGGACCACACGCCTGCACACGCCTGCACACGCCTGCACACGCCTACGACTTCCTTCTACAATCAGATGTACATAGAACCCGTCTCCTCCACTTCCGCTGTCGATCAGAGCCAGAGATGCAAAACCACACGGGTTTCAGTTCTGCTCTTTCAGTGGAGTGCGGTTTCCTCTGAGAACCTGCGGCTTCTTCAGCTACACACCGAGAGGAAGAGCGCGAACGGTGGAACAGCGGAACGTCTAGATTCACCTGAACAGTTCAACCAACCGACTAAACAAACAAACAAACAAACAAACAAAAAACAAACATATAAATGAATGATTTTGTGTAATATGTACGAGCCCCAACACAGTCGTACTACATTAAACAGGTTCTAGATATTAATACAGCAAGTGTGACATACCAAATCCAACTACTTAATCATTATTTTTGGTAACATGACAGGTAGTTAAAATGGGTTCTAGATATTATTGAAAAAATTGTAATACCTTTAAACGAAATACTTTGGAGTGTTTTATCTAGTACTTTGGTTTAATCTAGTACCTTATTTGCATTTACCTTTAAAATAGCTCTCATGATCTCAGAACAATTATCTAGTATTTTGATGTTTGTACCCCACATTCGTAGATGTATATGTAGTAACACCATCATGATGCAGAAAAAATAATTATCTAGTACATTGTACACAGTATGTAAAATACATTTTAGCATGATGTACTTGTTCTGTGACAGAACCTAAGATCAAAGGCACTCGGAAAATAAACAAAACAAAACACTACTGAGGAACAGGGTCCCCGAAACAACAGACAGACAAAACACCAAGCCAGAACAGAGAGAACCACAGGGAGTACAAAACAGCAAGGACTAACCAGGAACACCTGGGAGGGGGCGGAGCTACAAACTAGGGACAGGTGAGGGGCCCAACAAGGGGTGGAGACAGGAGGAGCAATAACCAAAACAAACAGAAGCACATGGAACAGGACGAGAGAGAAACGGAAGACCAGAGGAACCGTAGATAAACAGGGGCTGGCCTAGACAGGACATGACAACCCCATATCCACTCATTGGATATCTAGAACATTCGCGATTTAGCATAATTTATGTCAGAACTTCTCATCATGTTAACAAAATAATTATCTAGTACTTGAACGTTTGTACCTCTGATTTACTGCATCAATATCTAGAACCTGATTTGGTAATATTTATGTAAGTGGTGTCCGGACCTGCCAGTATCATTCACACAATAGTCATTTAGTACTCTGTACAACACAGTTGCTAAGTTATTATCTAGAACCTATTCTGAATGACAGTGTAAGACTGAATTAGACAATGCACCATCATGATACCCAAGATGATTTACACTTACCCAGCTGATGTGTAGAATATCTAGAACCTGGGGGTGTAACAGAAAGTGTTGGTTCCGGCGTGGAGCTGTACGTGTTCTAGGCCCAGGTGTGATGTAGGGAGCAGCTCTGGAAGCAGCAGGGTGAGAGGAAGAACCCCTGCGGGTCATGACCAGGAGCTCTCATGAACTCCCTGCTGAACCAGGAAGCGCTTCAGAACACCTGAGAACCGCTAGCAGACGAGGAACGGAGCGCCGGCTGCTCTCAGCGCGAGAACTCAGATGTGAAATAACACATTTTCCAGCAGCTTAAACAAACACTGATTGAAATTCACCACTTGGGTGGAATTCACACCCGCCTGGCAACCTAATCTCATTCCGAGGGTGCTTGTTCAGGCTGCAGCTGCTGTCCAAAGAATCCAAACGATCCATCAGCCGCCGACGTTCCGCGCCCGCGTATGAATACTGATCAGCGCACACAGGCTCATCCGATCAGGATAGCAGGGTTCTCCTGAGCACTTTAACTCCCCCCGACCAGACACACGCAGTCGGGAGAGGGAAAACCACATTCCCAACTTCGTCCTGGAAGTTTGTCCCGTTCAGGATTGTCTCATCCTGAGATTTAAATTCTCCACTACCTCTGCTCCTCCACACCGTGCCTCACCCTGCGGAGAACCATGGTCAGGTTTCAGCTGGTGAACCTCCACCAGCCAGTAGGGGTGGGTGATACCGGTGATCCTCCGTCCGATCCGATACCAGGGCTGATATTCCGAAACCAACACGGACACCGGGATAAATACGAACCCCAGACCATCCTATTAACACACCTCCACCATCAGAGTGTCTCGGGCTGATACAGGTGTGAGTGGCGGTTGGGGGGTGGAGGTTTCCCTGAGTCGACTGGACACCGGTGAAGTGCCCTAGAGCACCTAACCCTCCACTGCTCCCGGGGCGGGGTGGGTAGCGCTGCCCACCACTCCGGGCAAGGGTGCTCACTGCCCCCTAGTGTGTGTGTGCGTGTGTGCGTGCGAGCGTGCATGTGACCATGTGTGTGTGTGTGTGTGTGTGTGTGTGTGTGAGTGAGAGTGTGTGTGTGTGAGTGTGTAAGTGTGCGTGCGTGCGAGCATGCATGTGTGTGTGTGAGAGTGTGTGTGTGTGTGTGTGTAAGTGTGCGTGCGTGCGAGCGTGCATGTGTGTGTGTGCGTGTGTGTGTGTGTGTGAGAGTGTGTGTGTGTGTGTGTGTGAGTGTGTGTGTGTGTGTGTCAGTGTGTGTGTGTGTGTGTGTAAGTGTGCGTGCGTGCGAGCGTGCATGTGTGTGTGTGTGTGTGTGAGTGTGTGTGTGTGTGTGAGAGTGTGTGTGTGTCAGTGTGTGTGAGGTGTGTGTGTGTGTGTCAGTGTGTGTGTGTGTGTGTGTGTGTGTGAGTGAGAGTGTGTGTGTGTGTGTGTGTGTAAGTGTGCGAGCGTGCATGTGTGTGTGTGTTTCAGGGCAGGAGGAAGACGGAGGGGCAGTGGAGGAAGGTGGAGGTAAAGGTGGAGTGTTTAATCATTCCCATTAAGAGTTAGTTCACACAGCCATCCTACTAAACACCAGGATCAGCCCTTCAAGGTGAACACCAGGATCGGAGGTACTGATATTCCGGAATCGATCCGCCCATCCCAGCCTAGACCAGCACGGCCCAGCCTCCCTCCATGCTGCTCCCTGGTTCCCAGCAGGGTACATATGGGAAGTGCTCTATACTGTACATGTGACCATATATCCTGACTCATATTCCCAACAGCAGAGGGCAGCATTGACTCATATTCCCACCTCTGACTTCCTGTTTATAATCCTCTAGCTGTAAACTGTGTTATCTCCTCCGCGCTCCTAACGACACCACAGCCACTGTTCCCGCTTCCTTAACCTCCGGCCACCTTCAGAGGGATTCGTCCAATCAGGGCCTGAGTTAATGAAGGAGGAGGATTTCCCCTCTCCTCACACTAACACAGAGCCGGCTCCGTTCCCTTCAGGACAGGGCCAGTGAAACTGGTGGGATCCACCTCCGAGTCAGATCTGCGTTAGGATGAATGGGGCTGTTTGGGGGAAGGGGGGGCGTGTGGTGGGGTCTCTCTTCTTCACTGGTGATTAAACTCCATCTCTCCTACAGACCGATAAGCCAGAGTGGATGCAGGAGGCGTGGGGATTAGCGGGAACCTCCCTCTGTAGCAGCTACATCAAACACGCTAGCACCGCTAACGATGAACGAACGACAGATCGGCATGATGGCCTCCGCATCACTGCTAATACTTAGCATGTCGTTTGCATCTCTGCTAACTGCACTTCATTTACTAAGATTGCTAATTATGAACAAGTAGCAGCCACCAATTAGCATGCTGTCTTATTGCTAACAGTGCTTACACTGCTAATCCTGCTAATAGGCATGACTTCATTTCCATATCTAACATTAATGGATTTGCTAACTATAAACAATGATCCGTTACCATGATGACTCTCACGTAATTGCTAATATTAGCTAGTTTGCTAATATGGCTAAAATGAATTAATAGTATTATAACCAGTTTGCATCACTTCTAATATGTGCGGATTTGGAAATGTCGCTAGCAGTGAATGAAGGTAAATACCGGCTAACTGGCATAATGCATCATTGCTAGCATTAGCTCATTAGCTAATATTGCTTAATTAACAGAATTATTCACATCACTGCTAAATTATATACACACTTACTAACTGAATTGGCGGTATCAGTTAGCATGACGTCAGCAGTATGCTAGTATTAGCTAATTTTCTATATTGTTAAGAACAAACCACCAATTTACCAAATAAATGAAGCTGCAGACCTGCTTTACATCGGGGATACGGTGCTTTCCTGCTTACACTGCTGTATTATTACATCATTTACATCTTTAATTACATAAACTCATTTGCTTTTATTGCTAACAGTGAATAGTACCAACCACCAATTAGCATGACTCTATTCACATAATTGCTCAAATTATCTAATTCCCTAAAATGGGCTAAAACAAGTTAGCTTCAATCCCAGTTTGCATCATCGTTAAACCCTGGTTTACAGAGCGCTAACAGTCAATACCCGCCAATCATCATAATGCAATTTGCATTCTTGCAAGCTAATGAGCTAATGTGGCTAAAAACGAATTCTTAGTATAAACCACCATTCTGCATCATCGCTAATGTGTATGGATTTGTAAATGTCGCTAACAGTGAACGAAGGTAATAATGCGATTTGCCGTAGCTAATTAGTTAATATTGTTTATTTAATATAATTAACCATCCTTGTGCTAACAGTGACTGAATTCAATACCCATCAGAGATCATCATACCTCACTGCTAACGTTGCTAGCATTAATATGCTGTTGTTTCCATCTGTGTTTATGTTAATGAGTTATAGCTAAGGAGTAGCATCAACCACGAAATTAGCATGAATCCATTTACATAAGTGCTCACATGATCTAATTAGCTAATATCGCTAACACTGATTAGTAGCATGAACCACCGCTCTGCACTGCACATCACTCACCAGCTGGCATGCCACTCACCTCATCGCTAACATCAGCTAAGTACCGGTTAGCATCACTGCTAACAGCCGGTAATGGGTTTGATGTGATGTGTGGTTGATGAAGTCCTCCCTGGGCGGGTGTGTTCCACACTGTGAGCGGAATTACGGATGTGCTGTTTAGACGTGCTTATTAGCTCAGATGGGCGCGCCTGGCATCTACACTGGCACCTACACGGCCTCCAAGCGGATTCCGTATGGATTCTGGATTCCTGCGGAGCTAGCTAGCCGATGCTGATCAAATTCTCAGCGCTGTAATGAAATGCCTGTGCGGCGGAGATGTGTGTGAGGGGTTGTGTTGGGGCTGGTGGAGGATAATCTCTCCCAGTGAGCCACTTTGAGCCGCGATAGCCTTCAAAATAAACCACCGCCGTCCGACAGGAGATTCTTATAATCCGGCCTAATGAGACGCCGAGCGCCGGCGTTCAACATAACCGCCCTGCTCTCATCTTCTCCAGTACAGCATTCCACAGCACACAGCGGGACACCGCTCCCACACACCACAGGTTTCCTGATACCCACAACATTCCAGCTCTGGAATATTTGATGTGCTGGGAAGGAAAAGAACGGCCTATAGGAGATGAATAGGACCCCAACCAAGCCCTTCTTACACCATAGCAACCGCTCAGCAACACCATACCATAATGAGTACTAAGCCTGTTATCCAGCATACCATAGCAACCACCAAGTTTATTATAGCAACCACCTAGCAACACCCTAACAACCAGCATCTCCACCATCTTGTGGACGGTGTGGACTTGTTGGTAGCATCCTCTAAGTAGTATTCCTCCATCCTGCAGCACCATCGGCAGACGGCTCCACCACGCAGGACTACATGCACACAGACCGTTACCACGACTGTCCTTAACACCACGTCACCGTCACCAAAGACTGCAGTGGTGTCGTACCAGACTGTCATGGAGGGACTCAGAATGGCAGCGGGTCATCTTCAGTGACGAGTCCCGCTTTAGTCTTGGTGGAGACGCCCAACGAATCCGTGTGTGGAGGCACCGTGGTCAGCACCGAGATGAACGGTCTGTAGTCACACGTCCAGAAGGCCTGGTGTCCCTCCACCTCCACCCCTACCGCACCATCTGCAGGAACTGTGTGAGGATGTTCAAGCTGCATGGGATGGATTATCACAGGACTCCATCAGGAACCTCTACAGCTCCATACCGAGACGTCTGGCGTGTTGGGCACGCCATACTGAGAGGCAGACTTCTGTATGTGTAGCTCAATAAATATTGATCATATCAGTCTAAATTTATCACCAGTTATTGATCCTGGTCACCTTCATCTTCCTTCCCAACACACCCGCTCTCCCGCACCCCCTCCTAGGAGCAGGGTGTGTAGTCCATGAGTGTTACTAAGGAGGAATGTGTGGCTCCACTGAGGGGAGTCCAGGTCAGACAGGAAGCTGTGAGGTCACTGTGAAACTGCTGTGTGTATGTAAATTGGAGCGTGGGTTTGATGGACAGCGAGTCTGAGTGGGTGAGTTCGTCCTCGGTCAGCGCTGAGACAATAGCACTGCGGTTCTGAGCCTGAGGGAGAGCCTGGCATCCTCGCTTGACCTTCTGCGACCTTTCAGAGTGACGGCCCAGACGCCTGCACCTGACGGCTATGCTGCGGACCCGGCGGCCGCTGACCGGCTTTCCCAGAGTGCACTGCGGGACTGCTGATGCGTACATCCGTGAAGGGCAAAGACACAGCGCAGGGACACACGCCTCTTAGGCTGCAGGTGCACAGTCTGGGGACGCCGCGCCTCCTGAACATTTACAGACTGGCGTTGGGTTTATACTGTGGGGGAAAACTGAAACCTGAAAACCATAAATAATAAAGAACGATTTTAATCAGACGCAGTGAAACAGGAGGAAACACACCTCCACAGGCTCCAGCATCGCCTGCAGCCCAGAGGGACACACAGCCCAGCATGGGGAATGGATGGATGTGCTTCTGTGAAGGACAATATTAATACAGAATTAATAATAATAATAATAATAATAATAATAATAATAATGATGGTGATAATAATAAGAGAGGAGGAGAGGAGAGATAAGAAGAGAAGAGAAGAGAAGAGAAGAGAGGAGAGAGAAGAGAAGAGGAGGAGAGAGGACAGATGAGGAGAGAGAAGAGAAGAGGAGAGGAGAGGAGAGGAGAGGAGAGGAGAGGAGAGGAGAGAAGAGGAGAGGAGAGGAGAGGAGAGGAGAGGAGAGAGGAGAAGAGAGGAGAGGAGAGAGGAGAGGAGAGGAGAGAAGAGGAGGAGAGAGGAGAGGAGAGGAGAGGAGAGGAGAGGAGAGGAGAGGAGAGGAGAGAAGAGAGGAGAGGAGAGGAGAGGAGAGGAGAGGAGAGGAGAGGAGAGGAGAGAATGTTTCCCGTCTCTGAACAGCGTTCCTAACGGATCAAGGCACCCAGGCGACAGCAGATGTTCTTTACGGTTCTAATGGAGAACCCTCTTTTAACCCGCCAGTGAACCTGCAGTCTTCTGAGTGGGAATGTTGGAATGTTGGAATGTTGGAATGTTGAAGTGGTGGGAAACCTGGAAACATGTTTTCTCTTCCTCCACCATGGATGAGTTCCAGCCTGCGGATGGGATGAGCGACGGGGGGCATTCCTGCCAGGTAGTTTCCCCGTCTGGCGTTCCTCGCCTCGGTTTTCCTGGGTGCTGATTGAATTCGGACGAGGCTAGATTCACAATCACTCTATAAAGCCTTGCTCTCTCTGCTGGACCGTAATGACATGCTGATGCATTCTGGGTAATAGAAAGAGGGGACAGGAGATAGGGGGAGGGAGAGAGAGAGAGAGAGAGAGAGGGGGAGAGGGGGAGGGATAAAAGGGGCCATACCCTTGAGACTGAAAATCAAATTCCTCCCTTAACCCTAAGACAAATTGATTCCCTAACCTGATTCACTCGCGCCGCTCACCTGAGGAGGAGCGTCTCCCGGCGCAGGAGCGGGGCCAAACCGGGATAACTGAGTCCCGCGCAGAGAGCCTGTACGGAATACCAACAATTACAGAGGGCCAGAGTCCCTCACCGGCCACTTTATCAGAAACACCCCCTCCTGTACGTCCACCAACCGGCCACTTTATCAGAAACACCCCCTCCTGTACGTCCACCAACCGGCCACTTTATCAGAAACACCCCTCCTGTGCGTCCACCAACCGGCCACTTTATCAGAAACACCCCCTCCTGTACGTCCACCAACCGGCCACTTTATCAGAAACACCCCCTCCTGTACGTCCACCAACCGGCCACTTTATCAGAAACACCCCCTCCTGTACGTCCACCAACCGGCCACTTTATCAGAAACACCCCCTCCTGTACGTCCACCAACCGGCCACTTTATCAGAAACACCCCCTCCTGTACGTCCACCAACCGGCCACTTTATCAGAAACACCCCCTCCTGTACGTCCACCAACCGGCCACTTTATCAGAAACACCCCCTCCTGTACGTCCACCAACCGGCCACTTTATCAGAAACACCCCCTCCTGTACGTCCACCAACCGGCCACTTTATCAGAAACACCCCTATCTGTACGTCCACCAACCGGCCACTTTATCAGAAACACCCCCTCCTGTACGTCCACCAACCGGCCACTTTATCAGAAACACCCCTCCTGTACGTCCACCAACCGGCCACTTTATCAGAAACACCCCTATCTGTACGTCCACCAACCGGCCACTTTATCAGAAACACCCCTATCTGTACATCCACCAACCGGCCACTTTATCAGAAACACCCCTATCTGTACGTCCACCAACTGGCCACTTTATCAGAAACACCCCCTCCTGTACGTCCACCAACCGGCCACTTTATCAGAAACACCCCTATCTGTACGTCCACCAACCGGCCACTTTATCAGAAACACCCCCTCCTGTACATCCACCAACCGGCCACTTTATCAGAAACACCTCCTTCTGTATGTCCACCAACTGGCCACTTTATCAGAAACACCCCCTCCTGTACGTCCACCAACCGGCCACTTTATCAGAAACACCCCCTCCTGTACGTCCACCAACCGGCCACTTTATCAGAAACACCCCCTCCTGTACGTCCACCAACCGGCCACTTTATCAGAAACACCCCCTCCTGTACGTCCACCAACCGGCCACTTTATCAGAAACACCCCCTCCTGTACGTCCACCAACCGGCCACTTTATCAGAAACACCCCCTCCTGTACGTCCACCAACCGGCCACTTTATCAGAAACACCCCTCCTGTACGTCCACCAACCGGCCACTTTATCAGAAACACCCCCTCCTGTACATCCACCAACCGGCCACTTTATCAGAAACACCCCCTTTTGTACGTCCACCAACCGGCCACTTTATCAGAAACACCCCCTCCTGTACGTCCACCAACCGGCCACTTTATCAGAAACACCCCCTCCTGTACGTCCACCAACCGGCCACTTTATCAGAAATACCCCCCCTGTACGTCCACCAACCGGCCACTTTATCAGAAACACCTCCTCCTGTACGTCCACCAACCGGCCACTTTATCAGAAACACCCCTATCTGCAAGTCCACCAACCGGCCACTTTATCAGAAACACCCCTATCTGTACGTCCACCAACCGGCCACTTTATCAGAAACACCCCCTTCTGTACGTCCACCAACCGGCCACTTTATCAGAAACACCCCCTCCTGTACGTCCACCAACCGGCCACTTTATCAGAAACACCCCCTCCTGTACGTCCACCAACCGGCCACTTTATCAGAAACACCCCCTCCTGTACGTCCACCAACCGGCCACTTTATCAGAAACACCCCTATCTGCATGTCCACCAACCGGCCACTTTATCAGAAACACCCCTATCTGTACGTCCACCAACCGGCCACTTTATCAGAAACACCCCCTTCTGTACGTCCACCAACTGGCCACTTTATCAGAAACAGGCCACTGATGCGGGGCTGGAAGAAGCAGTGTGGAGGGGTTTCCGATAAAGTGGCCGGTGTTATACCACAGCACAGTAAGTTTAGGCTGCAGTAAGTGGGTCAGTCCCGGCGCTCGGCGGGCCTGTGAGGGTTCTGGCCCGGTTGTTGTTGTTCCTCTGACAGAGTTTCATTAGTACAGTCGAGTCCTCAGCTGCGCCGGTGAGCGGGCCGGGTGAGTGCGGAAGGTCGAGCCGATTGGAGAAGGATTTATGAACTGCGGTTTGACCTCCAGGGGTTCGGCTTTATGCTGCAGCTGCAGAGCTCGGAATCAGTTAAAGCCGGGGTCCAGCCGGACGCCGAGGCTCGGACTTTATCCAGAGGGATGTCTGATATTCTGGAGAGCAATAATCAGATCCGGCCCACATTTTGTGGCAGGCCGTTCTGTGATGCCAATCGGATTATCACGTTTCTATCTCGGTCCGGACTCGCATCGGATTTCAAAACGTCTTTAGTGTCACTCACTGTGAAATCCAGAGTGAGGAAGGGCAGGGGTTCAGGAGGCCAAAGGCTCATTTACCGTCCGGGTGACGAGAATAACCAGCAAACGTCGGAATAGCTTTCCGTGAAAACCTGAATCCCGGTCCAGTTAATGAAGCCGTGCACCGGCAGCCTGAAAGCAGGAACTGTACAGCCACCTGGAATACTGCTAGTTCATTCGCCCAGGGTTGCCAGATTCTCACTTTCCCCCAAAATTCGGGTTAGTGTGACAGTCCAGTGGGGGCGATAATTGCACGGCGGCTGGGTCCGTTTTCTGCTTGGACCACTTCCTAAATCAATGAATCTTATGGATGTGTATTGGTGTGAGTTTTGAATACCTGGCAACCCGTTCTGTTTTTGAGGCGGCTGCATGACCCTTACAGCTTGCGCTCTGACCATTCACACACACAGCAGCGGAGCACCCGCACACCGCAGTCGCAACAACACTCCGGAACGCTGACCCTCAGAGTGCAATCAGAGCGTGCAGACACGCAGTTAGGGTTGCCAGATCTGAGCTGTGGCCTACCCGCCCCGTCTGTGGGTGGCCGCTGGAGGGCTGTTCACTGAGCATCTGATACATCACACAGTTTGATACCGACACATGAACACCGCTCGAACTCAGGAATGTTCGGTCTGGTTGGTACGGTTTTCCTAAAACCTTCGTTCATTTGTACCATTACGAATGAGGAGGAGGACATGCCCGTCTGCTGTAACCCCATTCGTTTTCATCTTCAAACAATCAGCAGCTACTACCCCAGAGCAACCACCCAGTAAACACCCATGCACCATGGCAACCTCCTAGCAACACCCATGCACCATGGCAACCTTGTCCTAGCAACACCTTGGTAAATGCCTATTACTACATTTGCATTGTCTATCAACAATTCAGCAACCACCTGGCAACACCCTAACAACAACGTAGCAACACCCTAGCAACCACCTAGCAACACCCTAACAACCAACTAGCAACACCTTACCAACCTCCTAGCAACACCTTACCAACCTCCTAGCAACACCTTACCAACCACCTAGCAACACCTTACCAACCACCTAGCGACAACCTAGCAACACCTTACCAACCACCTAGCAACACCTTAGCAACCACCTAGTAACACCCTAACAACCACCTAGCAACACCTTAGCAACCTCCTAGCAACACCTTACCAACCTCCTAGCAACACCTTAGCAACCTCCTAGCAACACCTTACCAACCTCCTAGCAACACCTTACCAACCACCTAGCAACACCTTAGCGACAACCTAGCAACACCTTACCAACCACCTAGCAACACCTTAGCAACCACCTAGCAACACCTTATCAACCACCTAGCAACACCTTAGCAACCACCTAGCAACACCTTATCAACCACCTAGCAACACCTTAGCAACCACCTAGCAACACCTTATCAACCACCTAGCAACACCTTAGCAACCACCTAGCAACACCTTATCAACCACCTAGCAACACCTTAGCGACTACCTAGCAACAACTCTTAGTTCAGGAGTTTGTATGGATCCACACCGTCAGGAATGCTAATGCTAATCAGACCACTGCTGGGTTTCCCTGTGGAGCTGGTGGAGACCCACTGCCTTGTACAGGTTATTATGGTTCTAGTTCTGTTCTAGGGTCGCGTACAGCCGTACGGGTCTACCAGCAGTGGATAAAATCCCAGTCTACAGGGAATTCTCCTCGGAACTGTGCCAGGGAAGGCCTCCACCACATCTGGACCAGCTGACCAGTTCTCTGAAAGTCCCGGCTGTTACTGGTTCTGGTGGAGGTGCGTGTCGGTCACAGGGACTCGTTTCTGGTCCAAATGAGCTCGTTTGGGTTCTGTTGTCCGGGTGTATACCCAGGAAGGCTGGGGACCTTCCGAAGCTGCCGGAGCAGGAAGGCTCCAGTTTCCGAACGGCGCTCCATCATGTTTATATCGGCGCTCTAATTTACAGTAAAGCTGAATTAGCACTTACTGCCGTCACCACGGCGACGGCATCTCCCTCTCCCTCAACACCTGGCCTACTTCCCTGCCCTTTACTACAGCGACGTCATAGCAACCTCCGCTCGTAAGCAGCAGCGGAATGCCAGGTGATTAATCACCTGCACATCAGGAGCGCCTGCGTTTACCATGTATACCTGTTTCTACAGCAACAAGCCCTCAGTGACCCCCGTCTCACCTGCACCTGAGGTACACCTTACTGCACCCACTGAGGTGCATGACTCCAGCTGCCCCGCACACGGTGGGTGTGGAGACGTCTTGATGAATGCACCCGCTGAGACCTACCACCTCACCATAACAGCACCTACTGCTCACTAGGGCAGCTCCAGCAGGACAGGGACCCGCTGGAACGATGGCATCCCTGGCCAGCGCTAAGCCACGGGTGCTCAGTGACGGGGGCCGGCGGCATCTGGCTAGAACCGCGGGAACCATCGCACATGGGCTCGTGAGGTTACTAACTGGACTCTGGTGGACTGGCACCACGGGGGACCTGTTGTTTGGGGCTGATGGTGGGGTTTGTGTGTGGTGCAGCCCCCATGAAGCCATGGACCCCAGCTGTCATAAAGGCACTGTGCGGGCTGGTGGTGGTTCCATACTGGTGTGGGGTGTGTTTGGGTCCACTGGTCCGTCTAAACACCTCACTGACTGGTGACCATTCACAGCCCTTCATGGACTTCATGTACCCCACAGTGATGGGGTACTCCAGCAGGACACTGCACCGTGCTCACAGGCAAAGAGGATGCACCACCCACATAATACCCGCTCTGTGGGGTCCGGGTGGTGGTCCTATGGGAGTACGGTGTCCAGACACGGTGATGCACACTGCACTCCCCCCGTCTGTGTGACAGTTCCTGTCCAATCTGCCCACTCGGATTCAGACTCGTCCGGATGATGTGTGTGTGCGTGTGTGTGAGGGTGTGTGTGTGAGGGAGTGTGTGTGTGTGTGTGTGTGTGAGGGTGTGTGTGCATGCCTGACTGATCCCCCTGTGGGACCACTCTCCAGCAGTCCGTCAGATCACTTGTAACTTCAAAAATGACCTTCAGAGGAGATCAAACTTCACCAGCTCCTGATTAGTGACTGGTTAGCGTTACTGCTACTGAGAGCTGACTGGTTAGCGTTACTGTTACTGAGAGCTGATTGGTTAGCGTTACTGTTACTGAGAGCTGATTGGTTAGCGTTACTGTTACTGAGAGCTGATTGGTTAGCGTTACTGCTACTGAGAGCTGATTGGTTAGCGTTACTGTTACTGAGAGCTGATTGGTTAGCGTTACTGCTACTGAGAGCTGACTGGTTAGCGTTACTGCTACTGAGAGCTGACTGGTTAGCGTTACTGCTACTGAGAGCTGATTGGTTAGCGTTACTGTTACTGAGAGCTGATTGGTTAGCGTTACTGCTACTGAGAGCTGACTGGTTAGCGTTACTGCTACTGAGAGCTGATTGGTTAGCGTTACTGCTACTGAGAGCTGACTGGTTAGCGTTACTGCTACTGAGAGCTGATTGGTTAGCGTTACTGCTACTGAGAGCTGACTGGTTAGCGTTACTGCTACTGAGAGCTGATTGGTTGGCGTTACTGCTACTGAGAGCTGATTGGTTAGCGTTACTGCTACTGAGAGCTGATGGGTTAGCGTTACCGGTACTGAGAGCTGATTGGTTAGCGTTACTGCTACTGAGAGCTGATTGGTTAGCGTTACTGCTACTGAGAGCTGATGGGTTAGCGTTACCGGTACTGAGAGCTGATTGGTTAGCGTTACTGCTACTGAGAGCTGATTGGTTGGCGTTACATTTACGGCATTTTAGCTGACGCTCTTATCCAGAGCGACTTACAAGGTTAATCATATTACAGGTAGGCCAATGTAGTGTTAGGAGTCTGGCCCACGGACTCTTATTGGTGTAGCACAGTGTAGTCACTCAGCCTGGGATTCGAACCCCAGTCTCCCACGTGTGGTGGTAGCTACTTAGTGGTAGTGGTGTTATCCGCTGAGCTACACCAACCACTCAGTAGCGTTACTGCTACTGAGAGCTGATTGGTTAGCACTAGTGCTACTGAGAGCTGACTGGTTAGCACTAGTGCTGCTGAGAGCTGACTGGTTAGCGTTACTGCTACTGAGAGCTGACTGGTTAGCGTTACTGTTACTGAGAGCTGACAGGTTAGCGTTACTGCTACTGAGAGCTGACTGGTTAGCATTACTGTTACTGAGAGCTGACTGGTTAGCGTTACTGCTACTGAGAGCTGACTGGTTAGCATTACTGTTACTGAGAGCTGACTGGTTAGCATTACTGCTACTGAGAGCTGACTGGTTAGCGTTACTGTTACTGAGAGCTGACAGGTTAGCGTTACTGTTACTGAGAGCTGACTGGTTAGCGTTACTGCTACTGAGAGCTGATTGGTTAGCATTACTGCTACTGAGAGCTGACTGGTTAGCATTACTGTTACTGAGAGCTGACTGATTAGCGTTACTGCTACTGAGAGCTGACTGGTTAGCGTTACTGTTACTGAGAGCTGACAGGTTAGCGTTACTGTTACTGAGAGCTGACTGGTTAGCGTTACTGCTACTGAGAGCTGATTGGTTAGCATTACTGCTACTGAGAGCTGACTGGTTAGCGTTACTGCTACTGAGAGCTGACTGGTTAGCGTTACTGCTACTGAGAGCTGATTGGTTGGCGTTACTGCTACTGAGAGCTGATTGGTTAGCATTACTGCTACTGAGAGCTGACTGGTTAGCGTTACTGTTACTGAGAGCTGACAGGTTAGCGTTACTGTTACTGAGAGCTGACTGGTTAGCGTTACTGCTACTGAGAGCTGATTGGTTAGCATTACTGCTACTGAGAGCTGACTGGTTAGCATTACTGTTACTGAGAGCTGACTGATTAGCGTTACTGCTACTGAGAGCTGACTGGTTAGCGTTACTGTTACTGAGAGCTGACTGATTAGCGTTACTGCTACTGAGAGCTGACTGGTTAGCGTTACTGTTACTGAGAGCTGACAGGTTAGCGTTACTGCTACTGAGAGCTGACTGGTTAGCGTTACTGTTACTGAGAGCTGACTGGTTAGCGTTACTGCTACTGAGAGCTGATTGGTTAGCATTACTGCTACTGAGAGCTGACTGGTTAGCGTTACTGTTACTGAGAGCTGACTGATTAGCGTTACTGCTACTGAGAGCTGACTGGTTAGCGTTACTGTTACTGAGAGCTGACTGGTTAGCGTTACTGCTACTGAGAGCTGATTGGTTAGCGTTACTGCTACTGAGAGCTGATTGGTTAGCGTTACTGCTACTGAGAGCTGACTGGTTAGCGTTACTGTTACTGAGAGCTGACTGGTTAGCGTTACTGCTACTGAGAGCTGACTGGTTAGCGTTACTGTTACTGAGAGCTGACTGGTTAGCGTTACTGTTACTGAGAGCTGACTGGTTAGCGTTACTGCTACTGAGAGCTGATTGGTTAGTGTTACTGCTACTGAGAGCTGACTGGTTAGCGGTACTGCTACTGTGCCCCCCACCAGGACCCTGCCCCCTCCCACCCCCCAGACCCCACTATGACCCTGCGGCCCACCCCCATCCCCATTACTGGCTCCCCAGACCCTTTGAGGATCCCAAGCGCAACAGTCGCTGGGCCCCCACCAGCACCCCTCCAAGGCCCCTGCAGCTTATTCAGCCCCCATCAGCCCCTGTTGTCATGTACGCCCTGCCAGGCACCCGCTAAGCATCCTCCGGGCCCCAAAGGACCCCGCAGCCTCTGCAGAACCCATCTCAGGGTCCCCAGAACCCGACATGACCTAGCAACCCCGCTAAGGCCCCCTAGGCCCCCAAGCACCACCAGTAACACCGGTCACACCCATGCCCTTGTAGGCTCTTCCCACCCATTCCCCCTGGGCACCCCTTGCCCCTCTGGTGCAGAACTGGACACTAACTGTTTTTCAGGAGAAGCCACTGGTCTGGGTTTCTCTCTGGAGTCGGACAGCAGAGCCTCGAGTCAGAAAGCCTCGAGTCAGAAAGACTTCTCCATCATGCAAACTCCACTGACAACAAAACACAGGGCGGCTCGCTTCCACGAATACAGGATTCAGCAGCTTACTCCTGCAGGGCTTATTTGCCTAAGGCGAAAAACCCCAGCTCTGTTTACTCAAGGAGAAAACAACAACAACAACAACAACAACAACAACAGCACATATTTACCGTATAAATAACGCCACTTCCTCTAATAAGTAAACAAGACGGCACGGGGAAAGGCTAAACGCTCAACAAGCTCCGCCTGTCCTACACACCAGGTCTCGGCTCCTGTCCCGACAGTGAATGTGAAGGAGGAGCCGAGACCTGGTGTGTAGGACAGATTCCTGACCTCTATAAAAGGATCAGCGGTTCAGTGCGGCGTTCTGCCAAAACTGGGCACTCGGTATGACCGTGGCCAGCAGTCAAAACAAGACCACTACAGGCCCGGACCTCGAACGTTCGAGCTTTGACTCTGTTTACTGTGCTGGCTCTGCAGGATAAGCATCATAAGCAGTAGCCTAGCCAGCAGGGGGCCCCCCAGAGCTGCTACCCTGCCCTCAGTGACGCCTGGTGCTACAGGGAGCACTGAAGAGTCGCCACCTGGTGTCCTGGAGGACCCCAGGAAACCGCTATTAACGACAGCACGGCCAAGTACCATGGAGGGTGCCCTGGAGCG
The DNA here is from genome assembly GCA_024036415.1 of Prochilodus magdalenae. NCBI lineage: Eukaryota > Metazoa > Chordata > Actinopteri > Characiformes > Prochilodontidae > Prochilodus > Prochilodus magdalenae. The sequence continues at coordinate 82,291 of JAMWET010003005.1, forward strand.
GCTGCCTGTGTCGCCAGCACTGCCCGGTGTCCCAGAGGGCATCCCAGAACCACCGCCCTGTTCAACAGCACTGCTCGGTGTCCCAGAGGGCATCCCAGAGCCACCATGCTCGACGGCACCACCTGGTGTTCCGGAGGGCATCCCAGAGCCACCGCCCTGTTCAACAGCACTGCTCGGTGTTCCGGAGGGCATCCCAGAGCATACATAGAGAGTGCACCATCACTGCTACCATAACAAAGCTGCATCACTGCTACCATAACAAAGCGTCCGGTTTTCCCGTTGTTCCCAGAGAGCCGGGATCTTATAGTCATATACCCAGAAACAGCAGAGCGAGGAGACTTACTGAGCAACTGTGACTTTCACATATACAGTATTCCGGATTTCTGAAACACGTTCCAGGAATGTTGGCACAGAGCCATGTAAGGCCCTGCCCACACGGGCACAGGTATTCTTTAAACCAGGGCTTCATAAACACACTCGGATCAGCCGAACCAGCAGGCGGTGACACGGCCCTAACCATAAAGTCATGTTGGCCAATCAGAAGCCTTGCTGTGTCCCAAACCACACACCAATACACTTCACATGCTGGACTAATGAATGCTCTGTTAATGCTGCTGCTCTACTGTACACACTGGTTAGTGCGGTAGTGTGCGGTTTGGGCTGTAGCCCCTGTGTGCTGGGAGTGCTGGACATAGCAGTGACCCCCGTAGTGGATTCGGACCCCCTGTTCTGACTGTATATGTGTGTACACATGGAACAAGTCCTGTCAGTCATGCTACAACTAGCACTGCTACAGCTGCCGCCACATACCGCCTCCTCCTGTTCCTGCGCGGTACTGCACATGTCTAACCGTCTCACCTTCCTCGGAACTGGATCAGGACCGTAGAGTTATGGACCTCCCCTGTTCTAATCACAGCCTGGCTAAATTCCTGTACAGGCTTCAGAGGCGGTTTCCTAAGGTGAGTGAAAGGAATTGTCTCCTTTGATTTCTTTGAAGGAGTCAGCAGGACGGCGGTGCGGTCAGAGTCGGCACTAGCCGGCCACATTAATCAATCACACTGGAATTAACTTCCGATGGGCTTTTCTCTCAGACACGGAACCCTGGCACAGCGAGACCAGAGTCAGAGCCGGTCTGGTCGCTCTACGCCTACGTCCACACAGCACGGAAAGCTGTCCCAGATCCGACCCTCTTCCTCACACAGTACGGATCAGACTGTGGCAGTCTGTGGCAGTCCGACTCCGAACCGGCAGGTCGGAATTCATCGGACCTTAATCCAGCTCCACATTCCTCATAAATGCCAGGTCCTCATAATCATTCCGTCGGATGTTTCTGTGTAAAATGAAAGTGTAACAGACCTGGTTCATACCAGTGGGTTTTCTGTGTAATACCGTTGGTGGCCTCTGGGGACACCAGCAGTAATTGGTCCTCATAAAGGGAAGTGGGGTTGTACTTCTGGGGGACGGCAGGGAGAGTGTTTGTGACACATGTGCTCCTGCTCCCGAGTCTTAAGCCATACCGTCAGCTCCTTCCTGAGAAGCTCTACTGTTCCTGCTTAGGTGTGAGTGTGTTGTCAGTGCATGATGCTAAGCTAGTTGTGTTTTAATTTCATGGCAAGTGGTCAGTCTGCTAGTTGTTGTCAATATGCTAACATGCTCTCTTGTTTTGCCAATATGCTCTGCTGTAGTGCTGAGCCAATATAAAAAAGCAATGCTAATATGCTATGCTAACATGATAACGTGCAATTTAAAGCTAATTGTGTTGCATGTATTGTTTGTTTGTTTGTTTTCTGGCGTTAGACAAGGACTTGTTTATTTGGTACAAGAGAAGTGGATGTATGGACGTAAAGGAGCAGTGGAACGGAGAACCCTTCCCCTCCTGTCCACCTTGCTTGGGTTTCCACATCTTAAAAGACCAGCTACTAAAATCTAAGGCCTTCTTGGAGATAGAACCCACCGTCACTCGAGGATCAAAAGACTATTGTTGGCAACAGGCCTCCACGTGTATCTGTGTAAATACCGGTGTTGGGTTTGGTGCTGTGTTTTTTCTTTCTTTATTTTTTTTTTCTCTTTTCTTCTAACACATTTTGTTAATTATCTCTGATGTTGTAGTTTGTTTTCTCTTTTTTTCTAACACCACAGTTGAGAAAGGTGCAGGGTGACTACCCCTTAGTAGAGGGAGGTTACGAATGGAAGCTCTTCCCAACCGCTCCGTGTTCAAAGAGGTCAAACGTTCACCGTCACTGGAACTTCTGGATCGGCAGGACGCAGGCCAAGCTTCCACAGTGCAGGACAGCCAGGAGCTCCGTGATGGGTAAAGGCTCCCAGACAGAGCAGATGTAGCACCAGCATCAGCCTGCACAGGATGGGCAGCAGTTCAGCTCAGACAGAGAGATCAGACAGACTGTTAGCTCTGACAGACCTGAACACACTATACGGTGTTAACAGAGAGATCAGACAGACTGTTAGCTCTGACAGACCTGAACACACTATATGGTGTTAACAGAGAGATCAGACAGACTGTTAGCTCTGACAGACCTGAACACACTATACAGTGTTAACAGAGAGATCAGACAGACTGTTAGCTCTGACAGACCTGAACACACTATACAGTGTTAACAGAGAGATCAGACAGACTGTTAGCTCTGACAGACCTGAACACACTATACGGTGTTAACAGAGAGATCAGACAGACTGTTAGCTCTGCAGACCTGAACACACTATACGGTGTTAACAGAGAGATCAGACAGACTGTTAGCTCTGACAGACCTGAACACACCGTACGGTGTTAACAGAGAGATCAGACAGACTGTTAGCTCTGACAGACCTGAACACACTATACGGTGTTAACAGAGAGATCAGACAGACTGTTAGCTCTGACAGACCTGAACACACTGTACGGTGTTAACAGAGAGATCAGACAGACTGTTAGCTCTGACAGACCTGAACACACTATACGGTGTTAACAGAGAGATCAGACAGACTGTTAGCTCTGACAGACCTGAACACACTATACGGTGTTAACAGAGAGATCAGACAGACTGTTAGCTCTGACAGACCTGAACACACTATATGGTGTTAACAGAGAGATCAGACAGACTGTTAGCTCTGACAGACCTGAACACACTATACGGTGTTAACAGAGAGATCAGACAGACTGTTAGCTCTGACAGACCTGAACACACTATACGGTGTTAACAGAGAGATCAGACAGACTGTTAGCTCTGACAGACCTGAACACACTATACGGTGTTAACAGAGAGATCAGACAGACTGTTAGCTCTGCAGACCTGAACACACTATACGATGTTAACAGAGAGATCAGACAGACTGTTAGCTCTGACAGACCTGAACACACTATACGATGTTAACAGAGTGATCAGACAGACTGTTAGCTCTGACAGACCTGAACACACTATACGGTGTTAACAGAGAGATCAGACAGACTGTTAGCTCTGACAGACCTGAACACACTGTACGGTGTTAACAGAGAGATCAGACAGACTGTTAGCTCTGACAGACCTGAACACACTATACGGTGTTAACAGAGAGATCAGACAGACTGTTAGCTCTGACAGACCTGAACACACTATACGGTGTTAACAGAGAGATCAGACAGACTGTTAGCTCTGACAGACCTGAACACACTATACGGTGTTAACAGAGAGATCAGACAGACTGTTAGCTCTGACAGACCTGAACACACTATACGGTGTTAACAGAGAGATCAGACAGACTGTTAGCTCTGACAGACCTGAACACACTATACGGTGTTAACAGAGAGATCAGACAGACTGTTAGCTCTGACAGACCTGAACACACTATACGGTGTTAACAGAGAGATCAGACAGACTGTTAGCTCTGACAGACCTGAACACACTATACGGTGTTAACAGAGAGATCAGACAGACTGTTAGCTCTGACAGACCTGAACACACCGTACGGTGTTAACAGAGAGATCAGACAGACTGTTAGCTCTGACAGACCTGAACACACTGTACGGTGTTAACAGAGAGATCAGACAGACTGTTAGCTCTGACAGACCTGAACACACTGTACGGTGTTAACAGAGAGATCAGACAGACTGTTAGCTCTGACAGACCTGAACACACTATATGGTGTTAACAGAGAGATCAGACAGACTGTTAGCTCTGACAGACCTGAACACACTATATGGTGTTAACAGAGAGATCAGACAGACTGTTAGCTCTGACAGACCTGAACACACTATATGGTGTTAACAGAGAGATCAGACAGACTGTTAGCTCTGACAGACCTGAACACACTATATGGTGTTAACAGAGAGATCAGACAGACTGTTAGCTCTGACAGACCTGAACACACTGTACGGTGTTAACAGAGAGATCAGACAGACTGTTAGCTCTGACAGACCTGAACACACTGTACGGTGTTAACAGAGAGATCAGACAGACTGTTAGCTCTGACAGACCTGAACACACTATATGGTGTTAACAGAGAGATCAGACAGACTGTTAGCTCTGACAGACCTGAACACACTATATGGTGTTAACAGAGAGATCAGACAGACTGTTAGCTCTGACAGACCTGAACACACTATATGGTGTTAACAGAGTGCAGCAGTGACTCCGGCAGGCCTGGCTCCTACAGCAGGACTAACAGGGAGAGCCAGAAGGTCACACAGACATGAGGACCCCTGAGGAGTCAGCGCCCCTCTGCTCCACCGTCAACACACCTGAGTGAACATGAAGAGCAGCGGGACCACCGCACCAACACTCCCAGCTTACCCACTCTGTCAGTGGACCCCTAGACCTGCACCTCTTACCTAACACTCACTACCACACACTCCACTGAACAGGTAGGGTTACCAAACACTCTCCGCGTGCTCATGGCAAGGAGACGTGAGTTTGAACAGGGCACGACAGTGGAATGCCTCCATTGGGCTGATGTCAGGTGAACATGCAGGTCACAGTCGGGAACCAAACCCAGACCCTTCTTACTGTGAGGGTAACAGGTTTTCTTTGGGGGACTGGGAACCACTGAGAACGGTTCTGACGGGGCGTTGGTGTAGCTCTCCTGTAAGTACTACAGGAATACCGGTTCTGGTAAATACAAATAAGCTGCTGATCTCAGGCACGTCTGAGTGCCCGGAGCTGATTGGCTGCTCTGGAGCCCGTGCTGCTGCCGCTGGCGGGTGTTAGTGAGGGTATTGCTGGGCAGTTGGGATTTGGCCAGGCTGTTTCGGCAGTGATGATGCAGCCCTGGACGCTTCGGACTGACCATCTGTGCACCAGCATCCGCGCCACCGAGACCTGACTGCTGATTTAGTCCACTGAGTGCAGGACAGGGGATTTAGGCGCTAGGACAGAAATGATCAAAACATACACTGAGGGTGAACGGAGACGGCAGCGCTGTGTTTAAACACCCTGTCCACTCACTGTCCACTCGCTGTCCACTCGCTGTCCACTCTGTTACACACTCCGACCTTGCTGCTCCACCTTGTGATACATTTCATGCGACTGGACTGGCCTTAAATTAGCTGGACTAACTCCGGTTCCACTGACGTACGTTAAAGCCAGGGCGTGACGGTTCCATCAACGTATTCCGTACCCTACCGGTTCTGCACATACTACCATAGCACCCTGCTGGTGGCAGTCAGAAGATACGCACCTGGGAGACCTGGGAGACCTACACGTACCACTGGGAGAGAGAACCCACAGGTTGTAGGACGGGCAAGACTGACCCAACACCACCATTACAGACCTCCAGCGAGCAGTGGTGTCCTCCATCCTGTTAGTGCAGCACCGCTGGCAGACCACGCAGGACTACACCCACACAGACCGTTACCACGACTGTCCTTAACACCACGTCACCATCACCAAACACTGCAGTGGTGTCGTACCAGACTGTCATGGAGTGACTCAGAATTGCAGCGGGTCATCTTCAATGACGAGTCCCGCTTTAGTCTTGGTGGAGACGCCCAACGAATCCGTGTGTGGAGGCACCGTGGTCAGCACCCAGATGAACGGTCTGTAGTCACACGTCCAGAAGGCCTGGTGTCCCTCCGCCTCCACCCCTACCGCACCATCTGCAGGAACTGTGTGAGGATGTTCAAGCTGCATGGGATGGATTATCACAGGACTCCATTAGGAACCTCTACAGCTCCATACCGAGACGTCTGGCGTGGCTTTTTAATCCTCTCACCGTGTAAATCAGCCTTGGTGGCTGGTGTGAGTAGAGGACTCCTACAGGGCTGGAGGTTATGATGAAGTGTGTAGGTGTTTATTTAACAAAAGGTGCAAGAATATTTAATATTAAGATATATTTAAGATATTTAAGAATAAGATATTTACAAAAACCACGTAAACAAAACATGTTTACAGCGTATATAACATCAGAGGACACGACGTTTCTTCCTCAGATCACACCGGGTTCAACCATCAACCCACCTGTTCCTCATCAGCAATGGAGTCAGCTCTGAAACAGACCTCCACCTGTCTATACGACACGGCCCATACCGGTCCCTCTCCTCTGCAGGGGGACAGTAACTATCAGAGTCAACTAATCATCCTCAAAACCCGTCCACAGCACACACCTGCCTTTAAACTCCGCCCACAGGCTGGACAGAACCCAATATGATCAAAACCACAATCAAATACAACCCCATGACCCCCCTCCAAATGGGTCATTTCAGTAGGGTCCCACTGGGCGTGTCTGGACTTGAAGAGGCACTATATAGGCCCAGCTAAAACCAGACACGGGGACATGTGGTCCAAGTAGTCCATGTAAGTGTCCTAACAGTCCTACACCTACTGTTAGCACACAGCCTGCCCTACCTGCACACGGGGGTGATGGGTACCGAGCTAGCACAGGGGGGTACTGGGTCGGTGCAGTATGAAGGACTGTATGTGAACTACTGCGACACTAGAGGAGGGACAGGGACGGAAGAGCGGAGGAAACGGAGACAGAACTGGGTCGACCGTTCCGTCACACGCTGTAAAAGAGAGTTTTAATACTTTCAGGTTTTGTTATATATATATATATATATATATATATATATATATATATATATATATATATATATATATATATATATACATATACATACATACATACATACATACATATACATATATATATATATATACAGTGGGGAAAATAAGTATTTAGTCAGTCACCAATTGTGCAAGTTGTCCCACTTAAAAAGATGAGAGAGGCCTGTAATTGACATCATAGGTAGACCTCAACTATGAGAGACAAAATGTGGAAAAAAATTGAGAAAGTCATTTTGTCTGATTTTTAAAGAATTTATTTGCAAATAATGGTGGAAAATAAGTATTTGGTCAATAACAAAAGTTCATCTCAATACTTTGTTGTATATCCTTTGTTGGCAATGACAGAGGTCAAACGTTTTCTGTAAGTCTTCACAAGGTTGGCACACACTGTTGCTGGTATGTTGGCCCATTCCTCCATGCAGATCTCCTCTAGAGCAGTGATGTTTTGGGGCTGTCGGCGGGCAACACGGACTTTCAACTCCCTCCAAAGGTTTTCGATGGGGTTGAGATCGGGAGACTGGCTAGGCCACTCCAGGACTTTGAAATGCCACTCCTTTGTTGCCCTGGCAGTGTGCTTGGGATCATTGTCATGCTGAAAGACCCAGCCACGTTTCATCTTCATTGCCCTTGCTGATGGAAGGAGGTTTGCACCAAAAATCTCACAATACATGGCCCCATTCATTCTTTCATGTACACGGACCAGTCGTCCTGGTCCCTTTGCAGAGAAACAGCCCCAAAGCATGATGTTGCCACCCCCATGCTTCACAGTTGGTATGGTGTTCTTTGGATGCAAACTCCGCATTCACTTTCCCTCCAAACACGACGAGTTGTGTTTTTACCAAATAGTTCT
>JAMWET010003006.1:0-50237 GCA_024036415.1 Prochilodus magdalenae
TAGCAAGCCCTTAAAGTATCTAGTAAGTAACTAATATTAGCAGATGATCAATAATTTGAATTAAGTATGTATGGAGGTTTTAGGAATGAATAAGGTAAATAATTTTTCTTAAATGTTCGTAGTTACATAATATCGCCAATTGTATTATATAATGTACTGGGTTCTATCAACTTGTGTTGTTTTGTTTATGCGGATATGGATAAGTTTTTTTTAAAGTAATTAAATGCGGAAAATTTGGATGAGTAGTGCTGTCTGGAATTTCGCAGTATACCGTCGCTGTCTGATTGTTTTACTTCATTTTCCTATGGGGGATAGGAGCCGGCTGCCAACAATAGAAGCACCATATTATGTTTTCTGTTATCATATGCTCTTTTCATGTTTTAAGTTATATAAGTTGGATATTCTCACAGCTTGCGGTTATGCTAGTGCAGCTAGCGCCGTAGGTGCGTCAATGCTATTTGCTAGTACTGTAATAGGCGTTATTTTTAATAAGCTGCTTTTTTCGTAATGCTTTTTACATTCATATTGCATAATATTGTTATATTTGTTAAGCGCTGCCTCGCCCTTTTGACTTCAGTCTGTATGAGGAGTGAGGAGAGAGGTGATGCGCGGGCTGCCCAGCACTAAAGCAGCCATATTATATTTCTGTTATCAGAATAAGTCCCACAACGAAACAACGCAGAGTCCCTTTGTCTGTTGGTGACAGTCGTATCTTCATCCACCGGTTACACAACATTGTTCTGAGGAGAATTTTTTGAGTTTGTTATGTCAGTGATATGTACATGTTGTTGATATTAGCTGCAGCTAGCTTTGCGTGTTGCTAACCGTCGACTAGCTATGAGTGAATGCTAGGCTAATACATTCCTATTGCCTGTGTAAACAGTAATGCAGCCCTAAGTTTAAATCTTGACATGTTTACATTAAGATATATAAGGTTTATGCATTTTCATTTACTTAATGTATTTACTTTGAATGCCTGTATGCATGTACATTGACCAAATGTTGATACATATTTTCTTATTTTTTCAGGTTTGCATTAAAGATGAAGCACTTTCGACACCCTTCAGTCTTTTGTTAGCTATCTGTCTAGCATAGTCAGGCACGCCTGTGTGAGGACAGAATAATGGGTGTTTGATAAAGTTCCTCTTTTGAGTTAAGATTGATGTATAGTGACATCTAGTGGCTAAGCCTCTGAGTTTCTGCCAGCAACCATGGTAGGGGAATAAACCAGATGCTGATTTGTTTTTAAAAACCCATGGACACAAAACCTTTGGTCTTCTAGACCAGCCCAGTAATGCTAACCAATCAGCACTCAGTAGCAGTAATGATAACCAATCAGCACTCAGTATCAGTAATGATAACCAATTAGCACTCAGTAGCAGTAATGATAACCAATCAGCAGGGTCTCGTTCACTAACGTCATAAATGTGTGTGAGGTACAGTTATAAAGTCCTATAACTGGAGTTTAAAAGCGGTTTAAATAACAGAGCTGTTAAAATGTTTATGCTGTTCTGTGATGAAGAAATGAATGTATTCGTCTATATTAATACATTAAAGCATTTACACTCATTTTGTTTAAAGGCTCCATATTAACCCATTTATTTTACCCTCCAGTGTTTAACAAACCTTGAAGACAATACAGAGTGACAATATGCAATATGTAATTTATGAATTTAATATTGCAATATATGCAATATCATGCAGTTTATTTAATATTTCCTTCACCAGCTTATGATAAACAAAAACAATACAAAATAAAACCAGGAGTTACAAAAGGATATACCTCTTTGATGTGCCTGTAACAAACACTGACTCCACATTTTATTCATTTAAAAATTGAGATTTTTTTTTTATTTATTTTTTTTTACAATTTTAGTTTAAAAAGTAAATATACTGCTCCATTTATATCACAACAGAAACGGAAGAGTTAGTCTGTAGGTGGAGCCTGATTTTAGCTACACCCCTGCATTTAAGAGCAGGAAGTAAGACAGCATCACTGTCCTTCATGGCCACATGGTGAGCAGGTAGATTCCACTGTTTGAAGGTAAATGTGTCCCAAAGTCTAAAAATCTATGTGGAACATTCAGAACTGTCATTACTGAAACACAGATTTACTGCAGTTCAGGAACATTTCAGTGCTGATCCACACAAAGACTGAACGAACTCTAACTGAGCTGATTCACTGATACACTAAACTGCACTGCTGTGATTTTCACAGGGCTGATTTTAATAGTACAGAACAATGGAAAGACCCTCTCAGTGAACGTGTGTGTGAAAGTGTGTGTTAGTGAGAGGATCAGAGAATGAGAGTTTTCCTCTGTTCCAGTCCAGCTGAACTCTGACCTTCTGCAGCTTCTGTGCCACTGAGAGGAGAGTGGGTGGCTGTGGTGGAGAACGGGCTTTATATTTACCACTGTAATACACCACAAACCAAACTCCACTCCTGGACCATATACTTCCCTTCCTCTGAGCAGACTCTGTCATCACACCCAGAAACCAGTCTACACTGTCTCCAACTTCAACATCCCAGCAGTGTGTTCCTGAGTTAAAGCCCTCAGAGCCCAGAACACATACACTAGTATCAAATCTCTCTGGATTATCAGGAAGCTGCTGTTTCTCAGGAGTGAATCTCAGACTGGTCAGATCATCAGACAGGATGAGATTAGGATTAGCAGTGTTGGGATCCAGAGTTACAGGAGCTGAAGAACAAAATACAAACATGTAATAAACACAGAAATACACATATTTCATCAGTTCAATCTCACACTGTAAAATTACAGTAGATTAATTTACTGACAGCAGAGATACCAGGTAGTTACTGATATTAATATTTACAGCACTCATACTGTAATGTTTGTTTACAGTAATGATATATTGTACTGTAGTTTTACATTCAGTACTAAACTGTATTTTTACAAGACTCTACATAATAACAGCAGTATATTACTGTAATCATCAACATCCTCTTTTACTGAACACTATAAATATTTACATATGGGTCAATGACGTATAAGGATTTTCCACCGGCCAATTTTAAAATACTAGAATAAGTGTATCTATTCTAGTCCTTCAAACATGGAGAATGTGTACACATAAACTCACATTAAAAGTTTAAATTAAGATTTTAGTGTTTTTTATGTAGATGAATTGATGGTGATCATGATTTATCTTTAAATTAATAAATTTTCTTAACACGCTTAACATTTGTTTCACAAGTTCTCAGTAATTTATTGTGTTTAGAAACAAAATATTTGCAATATTTTGAGGTTTTGTAAACAATGATCTTATATTTTTGTTTTGTAATGCCACAGTCACCTTTTACAATTAGGAAATTTGTTTTCTGGTAAATCACATACAACTAATTAAAATGTTTTTAAATACCTTGGACTTGAACCTTGAACCTTGGACTTAAGCATACTGCATCAGTGATAAATATTTCAGCCACATATGTTACACGTTTTACTTACAATTGAATAGTTACTTCTATTTTTGGTTTCACCATATAATGAGTGATCGCTCCAAATGACGTCCTGTAATTAACAATCTGTTTTTAGATACGAGTGATACAGTAAATTCCCTGCAAAAACACTCCAATGTTTCACAAACACTTTAAAATAAAAATCTTAACACAAATGTTTGTAAGTGAATGTATATCATTGGCTTCGTTATACACAAATATTTAATTTAACTTTACAATGGAATAAATCTATTTTAATAATAAAATCATTGTAGTCAGAATCATATATTATTGAACTTTAAATTTAACAGTTATCATGCTATTGATGTCTGTGTGAAAGTGGGGAATGTGATGTTAAACCCATTAACCACCATTATTTCCAATATATTGGAATAATTACTCAAATTGCATTAAAATTTATTCCAAAATGTACTATAATACAGTAATTTATCTTTGTAAATCACATACTGTATATATGGCATCTTTTTATGGATGTAAACCATATTTTTAAAAAAAGAAAGCGCCATGTCATCGACCCATATATGAACCAGAGTTGGGGGACACGAGTTACATGAGGGACTTGAGACTGGCTTGACTAACACTGATAAATGACTCGGCTTAGACTTGGTATTCATGATCTGAGACTTGAGTTAGACTTGAGACAGATGACCCAAAATTACTTTTTTTATTAGACACCTGGTAACCTATCAGAACACGGGAGACCAGCACAGACCTACACATGAAGGAGCTGGTATCATGAAGGTAGCTACACCAGAAACAGTGAAGTGCGGATTTGAGGATTCTGTTGCGGATGAAAGTGGTAAAGAGAGCAGGGATATTGAGGGTCTGCAAATCAAACATCAGTGACACAAACACCACAACATCCACCTTCCTCCGTCACTACAGACCCACAGAGAAAGGTAGGAGACTGCACTGACCTACAGTTAGTGTTTCTGCTCTCACCCTACAGAGCTGCTGCTGCTGCTGTTTAACCAGAGAGGAATCAGATCAGCTTCCTTCTCAAGCTCAGTAAAGTTAGTCTGATATCGGCCTCACAGACAACCTCCTACAGTCTGGTAAACCAGGGAACGAACTATAACAGATCTTTCCTTTCACCAAGCATGTTTGATTGAAATAGCCTGAATCGCTGCAGCAGGCAGAGACCGTCTATAAAGTGTGTGCTCTGTTTAAAAAACGTTTAGAGAGTTAGCTTTAGAGAGAAGCTGTTGATATTAATTATAAAGCCTTGAAGCCTGTTATACACAGGTAATGTGAAAAGCTGTATGAAGAAAAACAGACATACACTGTAAAGACTGAACCAACCAGCTATAACTTTGCTAAAACAAAACACATAAACCTACTGCAAAATAAAATCACAACTTATTTAAACATATCTTACAAACATACAACCTGCAGTTTCGTAAGATATGCTTTCTTTAAATTGTAAGATAATTATTTTTATTTTGTTTTTATTGGTTTTACTGAACACATACCAGTCTTGCTGCCAGTTATACAGGACAAATATAAAATAAAAATGCTGAAGAACCAGTGGAGTAATCATTGATATAATCAGTATATGTGTTGAAACTAATTGAAATGGATACATTTTAATTGTGGTGAATCTCTTATTCAAAATTTGTCCTCACTGATGACACATATAGGAGCCAGCTTGCCCCATTAGCATTAAACAGATCTATTTGGCTTCCCCGTGTACATGTAATTCTCTCCATTCTGTATATATTTACTGTGAATATTTATCCAAAATTCTTCCAACCAAAACTTTCCTGGAGGGAGAGCTAGTGGTCACTGCAGAGCCACTCACTCCTCCTGTGTTACTGTGAGATTTCCTTCACCTTCCCATCTAGCTTTCATTTTCAGTAAGTGATCACTTTTTAAAATCTGAACAGCAGAACACAATTTTGAATTTATTCTTGATAAGGGGCATCTTCATTAACTTTTAGAAAGATATCAATAATCATTTTACCCGTTCTACTCTTGTCTTTAGGGCGTTCGTTTCTTACAGATAAATCTCTCATTTGTAAATACCTAAAATGATCCTGATTCTGTAAACTGACTTTATACTTTAGCTCCAGGAAACGCAGTAAACTAAGCTGTAAGACCTTTTCCTGTACAATCAACAAAACTTCTATCATAGCTACTGGACGTAAATCTAAACCCTAGACAAACCACTTAAAATTTCAACTATGTTTTTCAGAAAGACTTATTTAATTATGTCATTCCATATTTATGGATATAGAGAGGTAGTTAATTAAGGATTATTAGGTCCCGAGAGGTGGTCAGCTAATAATATAATATAGCATACTAACTAAAAAAAAAAATTATATATATATATATATATTTTTTTTTTTTATCTCATTCCATAAAATAATGATTAACGTTTTGGATAGGTATTGATTGAAATAGATATAAAAGTCTTTGAAGAATGTTAATCTTTATCAAATCTACACAGGAATTAAAAGTCAGGTGTCACGCAGGGTCGGTGAACGAGGAGGCAGGATGTAATCGCAAGTCTTTTAATATATCACAAAAGGGCAAAACAAAACCAATAAACACAGCAAAAAGAGGAGAATAGCAGACATGGGAACAAGTCACTAAGTTGCAAGTAACAAGTAAGTCTCAAGTCTTAACAATCAAGTCACGAGTCAAGTCCCAAGTCAATACAAGCAAGTCTCGAGTCAAGTCCCAAGTCAATACAAGCAAGTCTCAAGTCAAGTCCCAAGTCAATACAAGCAAGTCTCAAGTCAAGTCCCAAGTCTTAAACTTTGAGTCCTAGTCAAGTCACCAGATGTCATTTTAATATTTCACATAACTGATGCAGCTGATTCATAGCATATTAAACTGACATAATCATAAATGTTTTTAAAGTTTGTATTTAGTATAACAAAAACAACTTGCATCATCTCAAACAGTTCAAACAACAAAGTGCTATTTTACTTAACAGGAACAAGTAGTGCAAATCGTTAATTAAATAATTTGAGGATTAAATAACCTGCAAAGTACTGTGCAGTAAACAAAGTACTTACTGTAATCTCTAATAGATATGTACTAAACGCAGTATGGAAAAATGAATGTGACATTATACCACAGTTTACAGCAACAAAATGTCAAGGTTTAAGGATTAAAAAAAATTAGGAAAGGACAAGAATATCATATGATTCATGATATCATATGAGCTGTTTCAGTATGCTATAAATTTCTGTAAACAGGCTAACAAAGTACACTACATCATTGTTTCTCAACCCTGGCCCTGGAGGCCCACTGCCCTGCACTTTTTATTGTTTTCCCTTCTCCCAACACATCTGATCCAACTAATCACCTCATAGCCAGCCCATTACTGAGTTAAAATCGGTGTTGAAGCAGAAAAAAACAGTAAAATGTGCAGGGCAGTGGGCCTCGAAGGCCAAGGTTGAGGAACACCACACTACAATGAAGTAGTAGAACACATTCCACCTACAGAAATTTTTAATGACATCACATTCTAAACCCATAAGCGTTAATATATGGACCTGTAATATATATATCGTCGCCGTCCAATGAAAAACATGTATCTCCATTTTTTGTCCATTTTGACTTTTATGCATAATTTGAAAACAGCGGCAGTCGTTTACACTGTGAGATCTACATGATGAATAGACCAACAGAAATGGCCCAAAATTGCTTAGAAAAACGTCTGGTTCCATTGACTTACATTAAAATTGAATGAGGTTGGTCTCTCTTGTAAAGTTGCCATTTTGGAGATACTTGTTTTTCCTTGGACAGCGACGATCGATATATATATATATATATATATATATATATATATATATATATATATATATATATATATATATATATATATATATATATATATATATATACATATATATATATATAACAGCATGTGTGAACTGCTGTGTTTAACACTTTTCTGCTCTATGCTAATTCACCACGTCGTGGCTGAGATGCTGTGGTTCCTAAACACTTTAATTTTCAGTAAAATCTCTCACAGTGGACGGTGTGAGAGAGGGACGAACAGAGGACAAAAGCTTTGTTTACATTCGCTGTTGTTTATTATTATGTCGCTACGTTTGCTAGCTTGCTAACTGCTATACGCGAAATATACACAGCACAGACTTACTGTTCTTTGTGAAGCCTCAAATGTCGAGTTTGAAGTGGTTGCATCTCCATCTGTGATCTTGACTCCACATGTCTTGCATACCGCAGTTCTTCTTTTATTTACTACATTATAATCTTTGTAGTTGAACAGGATTATTTTTGGGATCATGTTGCTCGTCTTCTCCGCACAAATTCAACACTGGCGCCCCCCTCAAAGCTTCCCGTGATTGGCTGTACGGTTACGGCTTTACTTGTTGCTAGGTTACGGATCATTTGGGCTGAGCGGCTCAGCTCCCTAGCGTTACAGCGCCATTTAATATAAAATGATCCAGTTACGTGATTCAGTTTTACTTATTCATTATGTTAAAGTAGGGTTGTCAAGTCTTTTCGAGTCTTAAAGCTCAAGTCCGATTCCAAGTCCAAGTCAGTAAAGGTAAAGTCCAAGTCAAGTCGCAAGTCTTTAGTAATGTTGTCGAGTCAAGTCACAAGTCATCAGTTTAGTGACTCGAGTCGGACTCGAGTCCAAGTCATGTGACTCGAGTCCACACGTCTGGTCTTTAGTATATACAAGAATGTCACTCACAGCTACACAGACCACAACGAAACATACCGCCAGACTGATCACAACTCTCCCCAAACAAACGCTCTACAATGTTTATAAGCTTCATTTTAGAGAATAAGATTTGAGGTGTTTTCTGTGAAAGATGTGTTTATATTATAATTCAAACATGACACCAGATTTTAATGGTCTGAGATGTTCCAAAGTATTAGAGAAAAATAAAAAGATAGACTGATAGATAGATGGATGGATGGATGGATGGATGGATAGATAAAGTGAGACTCACTAAACTGAATGATCTCCTTCATCTTCTCCCAGACTGTGAACTTCAGGTTGGCCAGGTGTTTCCCTACATGGATCAGCGCTCCTGAAAGGCTCTCTGGATCCTGCAGTGGGACCTGAGCTCTGGAAGAACATTCAGGACTCGGTGCTGCTGAAGCTTTGAGTTCAGAACCACAGAAAAGAGACAGACAGGAGACAATAGCACTCACCTTTTCACTGTGGCCTTGTAGTTCTGTAACACAGTGAGAGTGATATCAGTGAACGTGTTTCTTCATTCATTCACTAAATAAGCACCACTTTCACACAGTCTACACACTACAGGGCTCATATGTATCAGATGTATGTAGAGTCTCCACTAAAGTGATGCACGTGTTTCTGATTTGGTCTGTACGGATGTTTCTTATCAGAGTTATGAAAAACCACACACACCTGTTTCTGGTCATGAATCAGAGCGAGGAAGATTTAGCATTAAACTACAACTAAGGAAAATCTTCTATAAGCAGTCGTCTCTAAACCTTTTAAATATTTAGATTAATGAGTTTCTGAATTTTATAATTTGATTTCGTAATAGTGCGCCCTTGTGCCTCATGACCACATGGTGAGCAGCTAGATACTATTGTTTTGAAGTAAATGTGTCCCAAAATCTGAATATTAAGAACTGTCACTACTGAAACACAGATTTATTGCAGGCAGAAACTTTTTTATGCTTGAAATAAAGATATTAATATTGTAGGACTGTGACGGACTGGCAGCTTGTCCAGAGTGATTTCTGCCTTCCGCCCAAAGAACACTGGGATAGGCCCCAGCACTCTCCACAACCAGGAAGGCTATACTGCTTAGAAGATGAATGAATGAATGAATATTAATATTGTATGTGTGTAGAGCGGTTTAAAGCTGTGTTTGCTAGTTATGTACTGATTAGCATTCAATCAAATGAACTCACTGTACATTGGCTATAACGAATGCAGCACATTTTGCAAAAGTCTCAGTAATGGAATGTTCAGTTATTTATAAAAATAAATAACATAATTTAGTCGTTTAAGGCATAATAATTTTGTCTTTAACCAAAATTGGTTAAAGGTAAAAGTCAGTAAAATCTGAAATGTGCTTTGAGGTCTGAGTTTGGTAGAATGATCCAGTAACAGTACCTAAACACTGACTGGAGATCTAAGAATATTAAACAGGTGTTGGAATTGGCCAATCATCACTACTAACAAGCAGAGATGATTATTTATTAATAACAGACACAAATGTGATTCACAGACCCCCAAAACATGCAAGTGGATACCCTTGTACAGTTTCTAATGCTGACTGAATCATCCTCACCTGTAAGAATGAAACATCTTCAGCTCCCATCTCCTCTTCTATGGCTCTGATTGTGTCTGAAAGGGCTGATATCTCTCCATTCATCTTCTCTATCTTCTCCTTCATCGTCTGACTCTTCTGCTCCTCTTTCTCCCTCAGTGCTGATATCCTGGCTGCCTCTTCATCTCGTAGAAACTGGTGAAGCTTCTCAAACTCCTCCTTAATCCGTCTCTCTGTGTGTTGGGCCTGAGTCTGGAAGGAAGCAGTAAATCGAATGAACTAATGAATGATGATGTGAGGATGTGGGTTCAGGATCATAATCTCAGAAGAGTTCCTCATTCTGACCTTTATATGTTCTGCAGTCCGATCCAGATTCAGTTTAAAGCTTTTAAAGATCTCCAGTTTCTCCTGCAGGGGCTTCAGTGCAGGTTTGAGTTTCTCCTGAAATAAATCAGTGTTTATATGAGAAATAAAGGCAGATACAAACACTGGTGTTACTGACTCTCACAGTGAGGATCCATCTGAAAAAGCATGTGGAATTCTGGGAAAACATTAACAGTACAGGCAGATTATATTACTGTACTGATGATCTTATCCCATCAAAACTTTTACTTTATACAATGATGTACATTTATATATAATGATTTGGGGTGATGATCAGGGGCTCCAACCTCGTCATAAATGCATACAGTTCAGGATCTGTTCTTGAAATGCAGTTGTTCCCACATGGTAAACTTATACACACTCCAAAAATATATCCAACAGTCCTATAGTTTTTCTGAATTCATTTTAGAATATTTGAAACCAAAAATCTTACTTATTGCTCCTTTAATATGTGTGTATGTATCAGAATAGAGGATGTTGTTGACTACAGTAATGTACTGCTGTTGATTTGTAGTCTAGTAAAGATACAGATTTATACTGTATTTAAACTACAGTACGTTACTGTCATTACTGTAAACCAGAGGTGGTAAATTCAGGTCCAGGTTTAGGATTAGAACTGTTTAGCTTCTGTGGAGCAGTTTGATTTTCTCCGGTGTAAACTAACAATAAATTCTAATTACAGTCACTGACAGTAAGTTAATATAAATTTACAGTGTGATTTTTTACAGTACGCTTGTGGAGTTTCTGGCAAAGTGTGATCACTCATAGCCCACCTTGTAGTCCAGTGCTGCTTCCTGAAGGGGGAGAAATTTGTGGCTGGTGTGTCTTTTAGAGTCCCGACACACCAAACACACAGGCTGTAGATCATCCAGACAGAAGAGTCTGAGTTTCTCACTGTGCTCACTGCAGATGTGTTCAGGTTCTGCTGAAGCTCTCTGACGTCTCTCCTGTAAGAAACCCTCACACAGGTTCTTTAAAGCCAGGTTTGTAAGAGGGGTGTCCTTTGAAGATCTTCTCCTACAAACTGGACATTCTCTCAAACTGGATCCTTTAGTTTCCCAGAACTTCTGCAGACAGTCTTTACACACACTGTGGCTACAGCCCATAATAACAGGGTCCTTGAAGATCTCACAGCACACAGGACAGGAGAGATCCTCCTCTGAGAAAGATTTAGAAGCCATTTTCTTTACCTGCTGTTCTCTTCCAGTGGGAGTGCTCAGAGTTTCACTTTCAGTTCTGTGAAACACTCACACACTGATCTCAGGTTTGTTTCAGGTCCAACAGGTGACTTAGTAGATCCAGTTAGTGATCCTTTCCCTTCAGAGTAATTCTCCAGTTCCCTATAAACCCACATACATAATTAGACTCACAGTAAAACAGGACAGTACAGCCTGTAAAGTTCTGTAGACACTCACACTCAACACGTCATCAGTGGGAGGAGCTTCAGTGGGAGGGGTTTTAAAGAAGAAAAGCTAGAATTTACTCCGGACAGAGCAGCAAACAGATACAATAATCATAAATCATAATTTTAGGGACTTCCATTAAATTATTCAAGCTTAAGTAAAACGTTTACCTCATTAGGCTCTAAACTGCGTCTGAAATATTAGGTATAACTGCTTAAATGACTGAACTCACCTCAGGGTTCATACACCTGTTCCAAAGTCAAACTAAAGCACAGGCTCATTTTCAAGCTTTTCCAGCACCTTCCTTACAACTGTAGTACATATTTATTAAAATGTTAATATTCTCAACATAATGAAACTTTATCACATTAAAGAGATGGTATTATTATATATAAATAACTAAGTGTTGGGTCTGGTAATAGCAGAAGGATAAGAAATGAAAGGACACATGTTTTATGGTTCACCTGTGTGTAAGTAGACTATCTAACCTGGCTGAGTGAAGACAAAACAATTACCCAAAAACCGCTCGATACAGAACTTCACTTTCAATGTACTCTTTACTGAAAAGGTAAGAACACTCACCAAGTAGGCAGCCAATCAGCTCACTGATCTATGTATACAGTTTTGTGGTTGTAGCTGTGCTGTCTGATGCGCTGCTTGTCTAGAGAAATGCCCCACTACGGGTCCTGGATTTAGAAGCCTTCATCAGAAGCATTTTTGATTATATAATATTATATATTATTTTAAATATTAATATATATTTTTATAAATACTATTATTTATTATTATAAATATAGAAAATTTGTTTCTCATTATGTTCATTAGTAAGTACATTCAATTCCTCTCACTGAACACAAAACAGAACAGAGGTAGAACAAACAAAGCTGGGAGCATTTATGGCTTTTATTAAAATAAAGTTAATGTGATGCTGGTCATTGACAAACTAGATATATGTGTAAAAATGATATATTTATAGTTAAACGCTGCAAAAGACATTTTCAAACCTGATTTTATAAATGTTTGTTAAATATTGCTATAATTCTGTGCTTCACATCTTCATTTTGTAACAAGAGGAGCTCCGATACAGAGAGAGGATCCATTTAGGCTGGATTTATTCAACAAAAATTCTAAAAATAAATAAATAAAAAAAGGCAAGACATGAAACAGAAATAGGTCCAAAAACCTATTACGCTTAGAAGTTCTCCAAAAACAGAGATCAGAAAAATCGCAAAACCCAGAGGTTGTGACACAAACACCACAAATTGTCACAAAAAAATTCACAAACCACAAAAACCAGGAGCATGAGGTTCTGAAAGGCTCAAGGGTCAGGAGCAGGGGAAACACTGTGAACAAAGATTATAGGAAGCTTGCAGGAACATAGAACAGTTAGAGCCCAGTATCCTGCAGTCAACAGTCCAGTGGTTAATACTCAACAAACACCTAGGCAACGGGAAGGCTTTTAAAAGGGAGGCGCTTACATTAGACCTGAGGTGAGTTCGACCTCTGGTGGCCGGCATGAGAAGTGTCCTGAGAGTGTATATCCTGAGATTACCTGACACACTGCATCACTGCCATCTTTAGTTACTGTTCTTTATTAAGTTTAAGTGATGCTGGTCTTTGAAAGCCTAGCTATTTTATGTCATGCTAGTTTTTACAACACTGCAAAATTTTTAAATATTCATAACTGAACAATCACAAGTTCATTAAATAAATAATGCTTTAATATTTCCGTAATATACCGTTTTTCTAAAAAAGAATATTACATATACTGAATGCAGTGTATACGTATTGGGCAGAACTAAGTAAAATATATTAGGCTGGCCTCTAAAACCATTCCAATATCTCATGTGGCCCCTTTGGAAATTGAATTGCCACCCCTGGTTTATGCTGCTCTGTGATGAAGAAATTAATGTATTCTTCTATATAAATAAATTAAAGCATTTACACAATAAGATTTAGAACTGTAATGGTTTTCAGAATTATTTTTCCTATATGTTGATTGTATACAATATGACTACATTTCTATCAAACCTATAAATTATTAATTTCTCCATGTAATATAAAAAGCTACACCACAAGTTCTTCATGGTTTAATCAGTTTAATGTGACTCGATCAACATTTCATTTCTCTCAGAAAAGAATCAGAAGATTTCTTGATAGAACTTCTAGATGATAAAACTGACAAACAAGAAAAATTAACCAGCCGAGTAAATGACCTGACTTCATTAAGACATTAAGACAGAAACAGACAGGCTGTTAGTGTTAATCCCGCTGTCATGATATCAGTGTTACAACTCCATATAGAACCACATACACTCAACAATGTCCAGAGTCATTAATACATCAGCTCCCCCACATCCCACATTCCAGTTTAAACCCTGAACTTCACCAGCTTATAATAAACAAACACAAGATAAAAAACAGGAAACCCAAAAACCTGGTTTGTGTTGTTGTCATCAGGGTCTCAGAAGAGCTTCCAGAACTGAACATAAACTTCCCACAACTGTGTTTATACCATTGTGATTAACAGTAAAGCTAATGTTTATGTAGGAATTCTCTTATAAATGAAAAACTTGTTCAAAATATAACAAATACGATAAATCCCCACAGTGCTGTACTTATATATGATATATTTTCTTATATAATATATTATATATATTTTACTTATTGTAGTTTTAGGGTAATTATTAAAATAAATCCGACAAACGAAACAAAAGAGTTTCTAGGTATAGCTTCAATTTAGCTACACCCCTGCATTCCACTCTTTTGAAGGTAAAGACGTCTACAAATCAATGTGGAACATTCATAACTGTCATTACTGAAACACAGATTTACTGTAGTTCAGGAACATTTCAGTGTTGATCCACACAAAGACTGAACGAACTCTAACTGAGCTGATTCACTGATACACTAAACTGCACTGCTGTGATTTTCACAGGGTTGATTTTAGAGGTACAGAACAGTGGAAAGACCCTCTCAGTGAACGTGTGTGTAAAAGTGTGTAAGTGTGTGTTAGTGAGAGGATCAGAGAATGAGAGTTCTCCTCTGTTCCAGTCCAGCTGAACTCTGACCTTCTGCAGCTTCTGTGCTACTGAGAGGACAGTGTCTGGCTGTGGTGGAAAACGGGCTCCATATTCACCACTGTAGTACCCAACAAACCAAACTCCACTCCTGGAGAATATACTTCCCTTCCTCTGAGCAGACTCTGTCATCACACCCAGTATCCAGTGTTCACTGTCTCCAACTTCAACATCCCAGCAGTGTGTTCCTGAGTTAAAGCCCTCAGAGCCCAGAACACAACGTGAATCAAATCTCTCTGGATTATCAGGAAGCTGCTGTTCCTCAGGAGTGAATCTCAGACTGGTCAGATCATCAGACAGGATGAGTTTAGGATGAGCAGTGTTGGGATCCAGAGTTACAGGAGCTGAAGAACAAAATACAAACATGTAATAAACACAGAAATACACATATTTCATCAGTTTAATCTCACACTGTACAGTAGATTAATTTACTGACAGCAGAGATACCAGGTAGTTACTGATATTAATATTTACAGCTTATGATGTATTGTAGTTCAAGACCCTACATAGTAACAGCAGTATATTACTACAGAGAAAAAACAGAAAGATAGATAGATGGTTAGAGAGACTCACTGAAGTGGACGATCTCCTTCATTTTCTCCCAGACTGTGAACTTCAGGTTGGCCAGGTGTTTCCCTACATGGATCAGCGCCCCTGAAAGGCTCTCTGGATCCTGCAGTGGGACCTGAGCTCTGGAAGAACATTCAGGACTCAGTGCTGCTAAAGCTTTGAGTTCAGAACCACAGAAAAGAGACAGACAGGAGACAATAGCACTCACCTTTTCACTGTGGCCTTGTAGTTCTGTAAAACAGTGAGAGTGATATCAGTGAACGTGTTTCTTCATTCATTCACTAAATAAGCATCACTTTCACACAGTCTACACACCACAGGGCTCATATGTATCAGATGTATGTAGAGTCTCCACTAAAGTGATGCACGTGTTTCTGATTTGATCTGTAGGGATGTTTTTTATCACACATGTAAATGTAGTTGGTGATGGTAAAGACTCTACAGGATTACACTTAACAGTTCCAACTGATATACCACATATACCCTTAATGTACCTCAGTACTGTGTTTTTGCCATGTCTCCACCTCTAATATACAGGTACAATCTTTGGTGCAAAAAAAAATATTTTCTTCCTCACTTTAAAAGCTCTCGTTCCCCTCTATCGTTCCTCTTTCAGTTTCATTATCAGTTATGATGGACAAAATTGCTTAGAAAAGTCCAATTTATAGTTTAATGTCTTCACTTTTATTCTAAAGCAAAACATTAAGTTAAAGATAAGGAGAACCTTCTATAAGCATTCGTCTCTAAACATGTTTTTAAATATATAGATTTATGAGTTTCCTTGTAATACTGCATCCTTGTCCCTTATAGCCACATGGTGAGCTGTTAGATCCCACTCTTTTAAGTAAATGTGTCCCAAAGTCTGGAAAATCATATTAAGAAGCTCGAAGTAAAGAAGAAGTACGTTAAGAAGTAACGTTTCTGTGTTTTGATTTTTAAAGATATTATTATTGTAGGACTGTGATGGAGTGGTAGCCTGTCCAGAGTGTTTTCTGCCTTCCGCTCAATGAACACTAGGCTCCAGCACTCTCCATAACCTGGAAAGCTAAGCTGCTTCTGAGATGAATTAATGAACATTAATACTGTATGTGTGTAGAGCTGTTTAAAACAGTGTTTGTTAACATTTAAAGTCAGTAAAATCTGAAATGTGTTTTGAACTCTGAGTAGAATGATACAGTAACAGAAACTAACCACTGACTGGAGACCTAAGAAAATTAAACAGGTGTTGGAATTGGTCAATCATTGTTAATAAAAAGCAGAGATGATTATTCTTTAATAACATAAGACACAAATGTGATTCAGAGACCCCCAAAACATGCAAGTGGACACCCTGCATATCCAGACGCCATGACTTTGACCTACTTTACCATCACTCACACAGCAGCAGATCAGGAGGGATAGAAATCTGAGTGTGGATATTATTAATGTTATAATTCTATTAAAATACATATTTAATATAGTTTTATACATTTTGGTGAGAAAGATGTATTTGAAGTTTTCACTCTGGAAGTGCAGAAGTTATGTTTCCTAAACTTGTCACCTTTTTCACTGCACTTGAATTTTCTTGCGTGATTAATTACAGTTACTGCCAGTAAGGTACTGTAAAATTACAGACTGATTTTTACAGTGAACTTGTGGAACTTCTGACAAACTGTGGTCACTCATAACCCACCTTGTAGTCAAGCGCTGTTTCCTGAAGGGGGAGAAATTCGTGGCTCTTGTGTGTTCTCGAGTTCCGACACACCTCACACACAGGCTGTAGATCATCCAGACAGAAGAGTCTGAGTTCCTCACTGTGCTCACTGCAGATGTGTTCAGGTTCTGTTGAAGCTCTCTGATGTCCATCCTGTAAGAAACCCTCACAGAGGTTCTTTAAAGCCAGGTTTCTAGAAGCGTTCTCCATTGAAGATCTTCTCCTACAAACTGGACATTGACTGGATCCTTTGGTTTCCCAGAATTCTGCAGACAGTCTTTACACACACTGTGACTACAGAGCAGAATAACAGGATTCTTGGCGACCTCACAGCACACAGAACAGGAGAGATCCTCCTCTGAGAAAGATTTAGAAGCCTCACCTGCTGTTCTCTTCTAGTGAGAATGATCAGATAGTGAAACACTCAGATCTCAGGTTTGTTTCAGGTCCAACAGGCGGCTTTGTTGATCCAGTTAGTGATCATTTCCCTTCAGAGTAATTCTCCAGCTCCAGAACTCCCTATAATCCCACATACACAAATAAACTCAGCACCACACAACAGTACAGCCTGTAAAGCTCTGCAGACCCTCACACTCAGCATCTCCTCATTAGGAGCAGTTTCTTTGGGAGGAGTTTCAGCTGGAGAATACCTGAGGTTTACCACAGACTTGAACAACGCAAGGTATCTGTGCCATGCATGACAAAACGAAATGCTTCCTCGAGTCAAAGCAAAATGATGACGTTAAGTTGATCAAGTTAAGTTGAGTCCACAGCAATAAACAAACTACATATGGATAAATAATATGCAGTTTAAACATTATTTATATACAGTATAAGACGGTAGTGTTGAGGTAGTGGCAGTAATGTTGAGCGGTGTACAGGGTCCTGTAGCACCTGCCGGATTGGAGGAGTTGGAATATGTTTTGTCCAGGGTGAGACAGATTTGTGGTGATGATCCCTGCCCGTTTCCATACGAGACTTGGAGGATGGGAAAAGGAGCACCAGTGATCTTTGCAGCTGTCTTCGTGGTCCTTTGTAGTCTGATCCGGCCCTGTACAGTGGCTGCTCTAAACCAGACTGTGATGGATGTGCACAGGACTGATTTGATGACTGCAGTGTAGAACTGGATCAGCAGCTTCTGTGGCAGACCTTCCTCGGCTGCAGCAGTAAGTACATCCTCTGGGCCTTTTTGAGGATGGAGTTGGTGTTGGTCTCCCACTTCAAGTTCCGATAAATGATAGTACCCAGAAACCTGAATGTGTCCACGGTTGACACAGGGCTGTTGGATATCGTGAGGGGATCAGTGTTGAGGGGTGTATTCTAAAGTCTATAGTCATCTCTACGGTCCTCAGCATGTTCAGTTCTAGATTGTTCTGACTGCACCAGAGAACCAACTGTTCGACCCCCCTCTGATCACTGTCTTGGATGAGTCTGATGGGAGTAGTATCTTCTTCAAACTTTAGGACTTTATCAGATGGATCTTCAGAGATGCAGTCATTAGTGTAGAGTGAATATAACTGTGGGAGGAGGACACACCCTTGAGGAGCACCGGTGCTGACAGTCCGTATACTGGGGGTATAATGCCCCTTAACTATCTAATAACACATTAGCTTATCCAGCCCAACCTGTACCAACAAAACATATATAGTTTACATTTTCGTCATGTCATTACATTTCAGACATTGCTGTGAAGATCTCCTGTTTTCTTTGTACAAATCCAAAGAAGCTGTGACAGAATTTAGAAACGTAAATAAGATCAGAGAGCCAGGATTTGGTAAATGACTTTGAACTGTAGTTAAATGAAAACAGCATAAAGACACATTAGCGCAGCTGTGGTACAAACTAAACCCAACTACTGTGTCATTTACAAATCACACATCTGCCACTGAATGGTGCCGCATCATGCACAATGAAACTAAATGCTTCCTTGAGCTCCTCCATACCTGAGAAGAAAAGGAAAAGGTCGGGTGAAGTAAACGTAATGAAGCTGAATGAACTAAACATGTTACATCTTTAAAACTTCACTGAGTGAAAGCACAATGATGACTTGACTAAGTGAAGTTCAGTAAACAGGTTTGTACAGTGTGTGGCTCGTTTTACAGAAAGCAAAAGATTCTGGAATCTTTACTGAAACGGGAAAGTAAGTCAGAAAAGTGACTGACATTCAGACAGGATTACAATCACTGACAGTAAAATCTGATGGTATATATTTTTTCTTCTTCTTCATGATGGTAATTTTTGTCTATTAAATAGTCCCACAGTTTTCAACATATCAACACTGTTCAAACTCCAAATTGTTCGAGCATCCGTATTGTCAAGTGTTCTAAACATTTCATCTGTTAAAGTTGACCATTTTGACTTTTCAGTGTTAAAACATAAAATCCTCTAAAGAAGAGATATAACAAGCTATTTTTGTAATTTATAAATTATCTAAAAGTCAGTAATGCTAAAAAACATGAATAAAGATTATTCTGTCCTCACACAGGCGTGCCTGACTATGCTAGACAGATAGCTAACAAAACACTGAAGGGTGTCGAAAGTGCTTTTCTCTTTACTGTAAAACTGAAAAAACAAGAAAATATCAAATATCAATATTTGGTCAGCTTACATGCATATACGCATTCAAAGTAAATACATGAAGTACATGAAAATGCATAATCCTTATATTTCCTAACGTAAACATGTCAAAATTTAAACTTAGGGCTGCATTACTGGTAACACAGGCAATAGGAACGTATTAGCCTAGCATTCACTCATAGCTAGTCAACGGTTAGCAACACCCAAAGGAGGTTGCAGCTAATACCAACAACATTTATACATCGCTGATGTATGCTCAAATATTTCTCCTTAAAACAATGTTGCAACACCATAACATTGAATGACTTACGGACAGAGATACTCCAAGGATTAAAACACCGATGAGACTGTGAGGAGCGACAAGGCTTGAATGACAAAATAGCGGAAAAACGAAACCTAACTCATTCGGCCACAAGAGGGCAGTAAATGAACAGAATACAACACTGGCCTTTTCTGTACGAACGTCTGTCTGTGTAACAGTACACAGATTAGCCTTATATGAGTGCAGTTGGTTGGCACATCAGCCTGTAATGAAGTGTAGGGCCTGTTACAAACATATTTTATATTAAAAGCTGCACACATAAGAGTATGGTAAATACCTTTACTATGAGATTTTATATTTGATTTCACTTACAAGCTTTAGGCATGGAAATAATTTAATGCTTAACCCAAACTCTATACAAACAGTTTTAATGTACTGGAAATTCTAATTTATATTTATGATATGTTATAATGTTTTTACCTTAACCTCTTTTATTTATTTATTTTTTAATCTAAACATAATGTTTTATTTACTAAAATGGAACTGAATTTTTATATTATTGTCCCTTACAAGCCTATGTAACGGGTGTGTCTGTGTCAGTCTACTCAGTGACACACAACCGTTAATATAAGATCTTCTGCGTTGTGTTCTGTGGTCTACGATTGGTGAGGAGGAAAGATAAGACTGAAGCAATGATGCTGGTAATTCTGTTTACTGCTTTTCTGTAGTCTGGATGCAGAGAAGAAAAAAAAACAATCATTTGTAGACAATGTGCACAGCGAATCATTCTCCATACATGCAGGCCGTGAGCTAAAACACTTGAACACCAATATGCACGCTAGCCTACAGCGCCCTCCTGGTAGAGAATACATATAAAAATGGGCATGGAGCACATGTCTAACAAACTCAGAAAATAACACTTTCCTCCATGTATTTTCACTTCCCAAATACAGTTTTACAAAGATTTTTATAACACAATGCTGTATTATAATAATTTTAGACTTCCTAAAACTTATTTTTGTGCGGAACACAAACAACACCGACCTCCTCTCAGTTCGCAAACCGCGGACTGAGGCATATACAAAATGGCTTCGCATCGCCCTGTCTCTTAAAGTGACAGTACACGTTCACGCCATAACGGGTAAAGTGGCCCCTACATCTAGCAGTGCCAACTGGAACAGTAATATTTGAAGTACCCAAGGAACATCTTAACTGCAGCCTGTAACTGTAGAACTACAAAATGTGCTCATGGGGCTCTAACCTGCATTTTGCTATTTCATCCTTATAGGGATACAGAGTCTCTAACATGTAGTTTGCTATTTAAGCAATAGAGGGAGCCAGTGAGCTCAAACCTGGAGTTTGCTATTTCAACACTAGAGGTAGCCAGTGGCTCTAACCTGCAGTTTGCTATTTCAGCACTAGATGGCGCAGATGGGCTCCAACCTGCATTTTGCTATTTCAGCACTAGGCGGCGGAAGTGGGCTCTAACCTGCAGTTTGCTATTTCAGCACTAGAGGGAAGCACTGGGCTCTAACCTGCAGTTTGCTACTTCAGCACTAGAGGGAGCCAGTAGGCTCTAACCTGCATTTTGCTGTTTCAGCTCCCTGCTGGAGGCTCTAAGTGTAACGCGCCGGTCCTGGGCAAGGAAATGGCGTTGTTTTATTTAAGATGCCTTCAAGAGCTACCAAAGTTACAGTTGAGCATCGCATATGCTGGCTAATAACAAAGACTCCTGCCACTAAAATGGATAAGGGGTTTAAGGCATACGCTTCCTCGTACGTATATGAAGGTAAGTATCTTGTAACGTTAGCTAGCCAGCTAGGTTGATGCTAGTGATCGCCAATGGGGAGAACATAGTACTTAGTAGTTAGCTCACGTGAACGCTAACATGAACTAGCTAATCTTAGCTAATAGGCACCTTATCAGTCTGCAATTTAAACACTGCTGAAGAACCTCCCCCACCCCATGTACCACTCTCTGAAAGCATTGGGCAGCTCCTTCAGTGCCCGGCTGATGTGCATTAAAACTGCATAGCTTAATCCATCATTCTGAGAAGCTTGGTAAATGTATGCATGTAAGCTCATTGTTGTTTGTTTGTTAAACAGGGATAGTGAGGCCATTTGGTGAAAGTTACTGGGGTTTGTTACTCTGACTCTAAATCCTTGGTTTATGAGTGCAGCCTATCATTTGATGTTATTTATAAACAGATCTCCTGAGATCCCTCTAAAACAGCTTTACCAAATCACATTATGTGTACTGTGTTAATGCCTTTACCAAACTTGCACCAGCAACCTAACTAACCTAATTCATATCCGGGGGTTGGAACCTTGGACGGGGGTATTTTTGTTGATTTGATTGTTTTGACAGCGGCAGACATGGTAAAATGTAACATACTTTGCCTGACTAGTTTATTTTTTTCCCCTTTAAGTTACACCACTCATTGTTAAGATTGTGTGTTGGTCTTTTATTCAGGGAGAGAAACCTGGCCTAATAAATAAAATGGTTATCAACTCAACCGACTCAGTGAAGGAGGAATCAGGTAAAGAAGGGAGCTGCTGTTACTATAATTACTGCACCATACAGGATTTTGCAGTCTACAGGGTCTCATGCAGGCCTGTCTGTGGGTTTGTGTGCATGCGTTATTTATGCCGTCTATACATGCTCTACTTAATGGTTTTGTTGAACATGTGTTGCAAAACTGCAGGCGGTAGATGAACAGCTAATGGAAAGCCAAAGTGCATGTGAAGGTTTTTAGAATAAACATATTGAGAGATGTGGGCTTTTCAGTGCAGATGTCTTCTCATAAACAAAGACTATTTCCATGGACCAGTTTATACTTTACTAAATTCCAGAGTCATATGGACATTTAACTTATTTGACAGTAGAATCGGTTCATGTAATGTTACAGATTCAGACACCCAATAAACCTTATAAACCTAGCGCCTGGTTTAAAACCTGACAATATCCTACTAGTGGCTTACCTGCATCATCAGGATGTATACAGTACTGCAGGTACAATTATTTCAGTGTAGTATTTCAGGTAACCAGTGCCATTGAATGTAACAGACACAGTGCAGTGGCTTCTAACACATTTACTTGTCACTGTTTAATGAAATGCTTGTCGTTCACAGGAGTACACTCTACAAGGTCTTGATTGGGGACCCACTTGACCTGCCCTTGCTACAGATTGGAGACACGTACAAAAGACTTTGATATATATAAAAAAAACTCTAGTAGCAACTATGGATATCAGCGATGAAGACCCTTGTGGAGGGGAGTGTGCTCTCATACCAGCTGCCCATTTTACCCAAAAAAAGCCTGTCAAGATACACCAAGATGATCCACCTTACCCACCACTGCCCCCTGAGGAGTACAGGCCAACACAGTGTGCATGTGTGCACTCAAGAGGAGCAATCCTTACCGAAAAGCTTAACTGTCACACTGGACATTGCCTAAAAGACTGAGGCAGCGGCAAGAGAGCAGGCAGCAGACCATGAGTGGCATCAGCTCCGTAGGCCTTAGATCACCTCTTCACGTTTTAGAGAGGTATGTTTTGTGAGGGGAGTGAACTCTGCAGAATCTCTTGCAGAAAGGATCCAAGAGGAACAAGACAGACTGCAGAAATGAGAAGAGGTGCAGACATGGAGTTTTGAGACAACAGTGGAATACTGGATCAAAATACAGGATCAAAAATGTAAACTACACGCCTTGTGGCCTCACCCATCCATCCTGAAGCCCCTTGGCTTGGTGCCTCACCAGATGGCTTAGTTTTTGACCTATTTGCACAGCCACCATTTAGACTGGTTGAGATAAAGTGCCCCAATGTAAAGAACTATGTGGATTGTAAATACCTTCAAATGCAGTACAGCACTCTTACTCTTCGTGAAAGCCACTCACACCACTGGCTGGTGCAGGGTCAACTGTTGATTACTGGCCTGCAATGGTGTGACATTGTGATTTGTGCCCAGGAAGACATGCTGGTGTACCGTGTACATGTCAACCCAAAGGTAACAGCAGTAATCAGAGAGAGGCTGCACCAGTTTTACTTTCATGTGTACATGCAGAAGTACCTTTCTATTTCCAAATAAATTTGTGCAGAAGTTTTGTTTGTTACCAATGTATTTACAGCATTGTTGTGTGTAGTGTATATTTAGCAGTTACCAAAGGTTGTTTTTTTTTTTTTGTTTTGTTTTTTTGTTTTTTTTTTACGAAGATTTATTTGTCAATGAGGAACATTATAAAATTTGTCATGGTAACAGTATAAAAGATAGATTTTGTATATTTTACTGTATTCATGTTTTTTCATACATTTTATCCACCAAATATACAAGGGATTATATACCCACACAAGTTAATACACACATACACACTGTTAACTATATACAAGAGATGGGGAACAGCTATACAGCTGATATGAAATTATTCAACTCCCATTGCAAATTAGGTTTGTTATCCAAATTTACACATTTTTAGCTGCTTGAATTTTGTATAGAATTTGAATAAACCATTTGTCATCATCAGTTGTGCCAAGTAAAATTATTTTTTTTTAATTATTCTTGTTGACAACCAAATTGCAGTGGGGGTTAAATTATTTGAGTCCCACAAAATCAAATGAAATACTGAAATTCATTCAGTATAGAAATAAATGCCAGATTCATCTTAGACATTGACAAGTGGTAAGAATGGATAGTTTTTCAGGACAGCAGCAATATAAAAGAGAGAGATCACAGAAAACTAAATGGTTGGTGATGTAACGTAATACATCAATCCTCGGTAAAAGTAACACTCTTAAGGTTCTTTGGTCCAAGCTCTGACCAGTGGCTTGTTTTGGTAGTTTGTTAGAAGGCAGGCTACAGCAAAAAGCTGGGTGATACTGCCAGCAATGGTCAGAGGGATAATAGTATCTAACAGTTTGTTCTATTTGATTCGCCTAATTATCCTTTCCACTTGAATTTTTAACTGGGCAATGTCCTGAGTCACAAACACATCAAAGGGGGTCTATTGTAGGGTACTATTCTGAATCCCTAGTCCACCATTACAGCCATATCTTTTTTCAAAAGAGGGATGATACCAGATTGCCTGAACAATTCTTTATCAGTGACAGAGCCAGAAAACATCTCAGTCTGTAAGAGTAAAGATGAAGGCATCTGACATCTCATCTCTGTACAGTAAATAATGATCTGTGTGTCAGAGTACTTGGCAAACACTCTTCACATTGTGGCTCTAATTGCCACAGGAGACATCTATATTCCAACGACGCGCAGTAAGGTGTATAAAAATGTATTGATATTTTTGCTGATGGTGGACTGATGAATGATTAAAACGATGACCCAGAACTTCTTCCCTCAGAACAAGTGACAAGTACACCAAGAACAGGAACAGTTCATCTATTAATAGAAGACATCGGTTCTGTAGGGTGAGAGAGAGTAAGTGTTAGTGGTAATAATAATAAGCTAATAAGGGTTCTTGATACAGTTATGTATTTCTAATTAGACAAAAGACACTGGTGTTTCCTGGGTGGTGATATTAAAAACAAAATTACAGTATGAACTACACCTACCGGTTGGCGGGATGGATCAGCAGCCTTGTCTGAAGCTGTTGTGCTGAAAGTGGGTGCCCATGTATCAGCATGCAAAATTCTTCTTGTTGTCTGTTCAATCTGTCTCCAAAATGCTTGTAAATGCTGGTAACTGGCAAATCTAAGCATTATAAAATATCTTTAAATCAAAGCATAACCTATTGATGTTTACCCAAAGCTCAAAACGCTACCCAGTTCACCATAGAGTCTGTATCGCCATTACCTCAGACTGTTTTTACCATGTCAGGAAAACATCACCAAGACATGTACACTGCCAACACCACCCTGCGTTTAGACCACAGTTGTCTCACAGAGGCTGTTCTCATGTTTCTGGCGGTGTATACTGTACACCACAATACTTCAACTTAAGCAGCACAAACCTGGACTCATCCAAAAAAGACAGTGTTTTTCCAATCTGATGTCCCGGGTCGGGTTCATTCCAAATCAGGGGCGATCACAATAATCTGAAATGACCATGTATATAATGCTTGCTGAGATGAGACGGGTAGTTAAGTACATTTTCGGTTTTGTTTTTCCTTCAGTATTGGGTAGTAGCAGTAATGCTAACCAATCAGCACTCAGTAGCAGTAATGCTAACCAATCAGCATTCAGTAGTAGTAATGCTAACCAATCAGCACTCAGTAGCAGTAATGGTAACCACTCAGCGCTCAGTAACAGTAAACAGTAAGACACTATCATTGTTGCTGTTCAATGCTGACTGGTTAATATGCTGCTTGGTTAGGGAGCTGATAAGCTGATCGGCTGAATGAAGTTGTTCTCGTTCACTAATGTCATGAATGCACGTAAGGTGCAGTTATAAAGTCCTAAAACTGGAGTTTGAAAGCAGTTAAAATAACAGAGCTAAAATGTTTATGCTGTTCTGTGATGAAGAAATGAATGTATTCTTCTATATTAATACATTTAAGATTTTGTTCACAGGCCCCGTATTAACCCATTCATTTTATTCTCCAGTGTTTAACATACCTTTATGACAATACAGACAGACGATATACAATATGTAATGTATGCAGTTTTTAATATTGATGCAATATCATGCAATTTATTCAATATTTTAATCACCAGGTTATAATAAACAAACACAATCCAAGATAAAGGAGTTAGGCTTTGGGACAGACTCCTCACAAAAGCACACAATCTCTTTGAGGTGCCTGTAACAAACACTGACTCCACAATTTACACTTTTAAAATTGAAATTTATAAATTGAGATTTTTTTTAGAATTTTAGTTTTAGTTTAAAAAGGTAAATATACTGCTCCATTTTTATATATCAACAGAATAAAAAGAGAGTTTTAGTCTGTAGGTGGAGCCTGATTTTAGCTACACCTCTGCATTTAAGAACAGGTAGTGAGACAGCATCACTGTCCTTCATGGCCACATGATGAGCAGGTAGATTCCACTGTTTAAAGGTAAATGTTTTTTACAGATTTACTGCAGTTCAGGAACATTTCAGTGTTGATCCACACAAAGACTGAATGAACTCTAACTGAGCTGATTCACTGATACACTAAACTGCACTGCTGTGATTTTCACAGGGCTGATTTGTGATAAGTGTGTGTTAGTGAGAGGATCAGAGAATGAGAGTTCTCCTCTGTTCCAGTCCAGCTGAACTCTGACCTTCTGCAGCTTCTGTGCTACTGAGAGGTGAGTGGGTCGCTGTGACAGATGAAAGCATTTGTTCAGAGGAAGGGAGATATAAACTCCACTCCAGGAGTATATACCTCCCTTCCTCTGAGCAGACTCTGTCATCACACCCAGTAACCAGCTTTCACTGTCTCCGACTTCAACATCCCAGCTGTGTGTTCCTGAGTTAAAGCACTCAGAGCCCAGAACACATACACCTGTATCAAATCTCTCTGGATTATCAGGAAGATGCTGTTTCTCAGGAGTGTATCTCAGAGTGGTCAGATCATCAGACAGGATGAGATTAGGATGAGCAGTGTTGGGATCCAGAGTTACAGGAGCTGAAGAACAAAATTCAAACATGTAATAAACACAGAGATACACATATTTCATCAATTTAATCTCACACTGTAAAATTACAGTAGATTAATTTACTGACAGCAGAGATACCAGGTAGTTACTGATATTAATATTTACAGCACTCATACTGTAATGTTTGTTTACAGTAATGATATATTGTACTGTAGTTTTACATTCAGTACTAAACTGTATTTTTACAAGACTCTACATAATAACAGCAGTATATTACTGTAATCATCAACATCCTCTTTTACTGAACACTGTACATAATGTACCAGAGTTGGGGCACTCGAGTCACATGTCTTGATATTCATGACTACAGACTTGCTTTAGACTTTGAACAAGTGGCTCGAAACGACTTGATTATATTAAATATTTGCATTATTTTTAGGGATTTTGTGTGATTTCTGGTAAGCTATCAGAACACGGGAGGCCAGCCCAGACAAACATATGAAGCAGTTAACAGACCACAACATCCACCGGTCCCTACAGACCCCACAGAGAAAAGGAGAAGACTGCTAAGTTGGGCTAGTGGAACACTAGCACTAAAGCTAACGGTAAGATCTGTAAAGAGCAGGAGGAGAAACAGTAACAGAAATATACAGACTCCACATTTAACTCCTGCTCCATGACTGCACTGACCTACAGTTAGTGTTTCTGCTCTCACCCTACAGAGCTGCTGCTGCTTCTGTTTAACCAGAGAGGAATCAGATCAGTTTCCTTCTCAAGCTCAGTAAAGTTAGTCTGATATCAGATATTCAGCAGATACTCATCCAATGCATCCAAAGCATATCTAACTATCTCAGTAAAGATACGGCGGGTTACGTTTTACAGTGTGTTTTCACAGTATCTGGGTGTGTCTGTGTATTTCCAGTCTTTATAAATAACAATCATCAGACTCCTCATCTCTCTAAGTTTTGTGCGTTTTGCGTTTTAAACAGAACCAGCACTTTAGAGACGGTCCCTTATTGTATTCGGCGCCTGCTGCAGTGAGTCTGACTTCAGTAATCAAACGCAAAGGAAGGAAAGATCGGAAACTCTGGTGAAGTGTAAAGATTGTAGTTTGTTTCCTGGTTTACCCCGAGCTTACAAAAATACATTTACCGGACTCTCCGCCCAGTTTCAACAGCAGCAGCAGCAGCACTTCTGTAGGGTTAGAGCAGAGCCGCTGACTGTAGGTCAGTTCTTTCAGGGAGCAGGAGGTGGATGTTTTCTATTTTTATCCACAGCACAGTCCTCTAATCCACACTTCACTATTTCTAGCGTAGCCGGCTCATTATACGAGCTACTTCAGACGCGTAGCCTATCTCTGCTGGTCTCCTATGCTTTGATAGGTTGTCAGGTTGGCGCACACAGCAATAGAAATCACTCAAATATGTTTCAACAAAAACCCCTAAACCATCTCTAATTTCTTAAACCTAATGCAAATCAAGTCAATTTCGAGTTCTCTGCCTCAAGTCTAAGTCAAGATACAAATAATGAACACCAAGTCTAAGTCAAGTCGAGTCTTTGATCAGTGTTTGTCAAGCAAGTCTCAAGTTAAATTATTTGACTCGTGTCCCCCAACTCTGTGGTGGAGCACCTGACTCTAATCGTAGTAATAAATGTTAGAGATCCACCAAAATTAACCTTTTTTTAAAGGCCAAGAACTGAACAATGGTTTATCAGCGCTTCATAAATTTTGCCACTTTTTCACCACTGCATAAATTAAACAGGCTAAATCCCAGATAGCAAGCAGATGTGGGCTACATCTGGCAAAGATATGGCACTGCTGGCCCACTGCCGACACTGGCAATCTGCTGTGAGCCAAAGGTGGGTTACACATTTTCAACCTGCATTTGACCCACCTGTCCCAAAACAGATCTGGCCCACTTCTGCCACAGAAACAGCAGAGTTGTCTACTTTTGGATGACGAATGGCCCTAATGTGGTGTGCAATTTGGAGTTAGAGCGTCTTCATTTCGTATAACTTGACTTGCTAAAACATTACCACATTGAGAGAGAGAGAGAGAGAGAGAGAGAGAGAGAGAGAGTGTGAGAGTGAGAGTGAGAGTGAGAGAGAGAGAGTGTGAGAGTGAGAGTGAGAGTGAGAGAGTTATTGTGGTGTTACCTGCACAGTCAGCAGCTGTGATGCGTTCATCATTTAGATTACATTTATACACTAATGATACCAGCAGTAATCATAATATTCTGATATGACTGTGTATATAATACTTGCTGAGATGAGATGGGTGTTTAGTACATTTTCTGCAGTAGCAGTAATGCTAACCAATCAGCACTCAGTAGCAGTAATACTAGCCAATCAGCACTCAGTAGCAGTAACTGTTTTGGGCAATGAGACACCATCATTACTGCTACTGAGTGCTAATTGTTTAATATAACTGGTACTGAGTAGTGATTAGTTAGAGAGCTGATCAGCTGACTAAGTGAATGAAGTGCTTCTCGCTCATGTCATAAATGTACATGAGGTACAGTTATAAATTCCTATCCTACCGGAGTTAAAAGCAGTTAAAATAACAGAGCTGCTAAAATGTTTATGCTGTTCTGTAATTAAGAAATGAATCTTCTATATTAATACATAAAAGCATTTACACGTTTAGATTTTGTTTACAGGCTCCGTATTAACCCATTTATTTTGCCCTCCAGGGTTTAACAAACCTTTAAGACAATACAGAGTGAAAATATACAATATGTAATTTGTGCTGTTTTAAATATTTTTTAAATATTGTGCGTTTTATGCAATATTTTAATCACCAGCCTATAATAAACAAACACAATACAAGATAAAAACAGGAGTTAGGGTTTGGGACAGACTCCTCAAATATATATACCTCTTTGATGTGTGTGTAACAAATGCTGACTCCATATTAACACTTTTAAGGTGAAGTAGATCATTTTTATCTAAATGTTTAGTTTTAGTTTAAAAAAGTAAATATACTGTTTCATTTTTCACAACAGAAACAAAAAAGTTAGTCTGTAGGTGGAGCCTGATTTTAGCTACACCCCTGCATTTAAGAGCAGGAAGTAAGACAGCATCACTGTCCTTCATGGCCACATGGTGAGCAGGTAGATTCCACTGTTTGAAGGTAAATGTGTTTCAAAGTCTAAAAATCTATGTGGAACATTCAGAACTGTCATTACTGAAACACAGATTTACTGCAGTTCAGGAACATTTCAGTGTTGATCCACACAAAGACTGAACGAACTCTAACTGAGCTGATTCACTGATACACTACACTGCACTGCTGTGATTTTCACAGGGCTGATTTCAGGGGTACAGAACAGTGGAAAGACCCTCTCAGTGAACGTGTGTGTGAAAGTGTGTAAGTGTGTGTTAGTGAGAGGATCAAAGAATGAGAGTTCTCCTCTGTTCCAGTCCAACAGAACTCTGAGCTTCTGCAGCTTCTGTGCTACTGAGAAGAGAGTGTAAGGCTGCGGTGGATAAGTGGCTCCATATTTACCCCTGTAATGCCACACAAACCAAACTCCACTACTGGAGGCTATATCTCCCTTCCTCTGAGCAGACTCTGTCATCACACCCAGTTCCCAGTGTACACTGTCTCCAACTTCAACATCCCAGCAGTGTGTTCCTGAGTTAAAGCCCTCAGAGCCCAGAACATATAAATAATCATCAAATCTCTCTGGATTATCAGGAAGCTGCTGTTTCTCAGGAGTGAATCTCAGACTGGTCAGATCATCAGACAGGATGAGTTTAGGATGAGCAGTGTTGGGATCCAGAGTTACAGGAGCTGAAGAACAAAATACAAACATGTAATAAACACAGAAATACACATATTTCACCTGTTTAATCTCACACTGTAAAATTACAGTAGATTAATTTAATGTTAAACTCTTTCCTGTTTTTTTTTTTTTTAGCTTGGCACATTCCACAGAGGTAACACATGGGGCGTTCAATCCTCACCTCAACCCAGTTCTCAAACACATTCCCCCAAGCAGTTCACTCCTCGCACACAAAGTTTCACACCCCCAAACGCACCATGACAGAAGGTGTAGCAATGCAGGACCATGGATGTGGATCGCAATAAGGGACCCTCTGTGAGGTGTGCATTGGCGGCTCAGGGTGAGTGCATTGGACATCAGCACTGACCCTTGTTCGGGCAGTGTCTGAGCTCATGGCAAGTTTAGACTCATCTGGGGAGTGGGTTCCAGGAAAAGCCTAAGTCCATTCTGGGCTGAGGGCCTCAGAGCGGACAATAACACGCCCCCTCCCAATGCTGCCATGTTCCTCAGAGTTGCCTTGTTATGGTCAGACCATCGACCAATCCCAACTCCATGCCTTCACTGACTGGAGTTTTATTGACAGGGATACCGCCACCACCCTGGGGATTCCTATCCAGGTTCTGACCCTGGCTGGTCAGCTGCCAGGTGCTGGGCCCATGACACACTGCACCCAACCGCTGACCCTGTGGGTGGGGCCTCATGTGGAGGACCTGGTGTTATACCTAACCTGCATTCCCCAGCTCCACCTTGTGCTGGGGTCCCCATTGTTGGTACAACACAACTCCCACATTGATTGGGCCACCCGGTCAATAGGGGCCTGGGGTCCGCAGTGCCAGGGGGCGTGTTTGAGCCAGCAGTCCTCCTGTTGCTCTGAGGGTTCAGCAGCACCACTGCTGGGTCCCGACCTCTTGAAGGTTCCCGCGGAGTACCATGACCTTAGAGCGGTCTTTAGCCGAGACAGGGCTCATGTGCTGCCTCCACACAGGGAGTATGATTGTGACATCAACCTCCTGCCTGGGACAACCCCTTCCGAGGCAGGTTGTTCTCCCTGTCTACCCCTGAGAAGGTGGCTATGGAGGAGTAGATCCGGGAGGCGCTGGCTAATGGGTTCAGTCAGCCTTCGACCTCTCCGGCAGGGGCAGGGTTCTTCTTTATGTAGAAAAAGGACGGGATGCTCCGCCCCTGCAATGACTTTCAGAGCCTCAATGCCATCATGGTGAAGGACTTCTACCCCGTACCGCATTTGAGGCGTTGCAGCGGGCCACTGTTTTCACCAAGCTCAACCCAGTTCTCAAACACATTCCCCCAAGCAGTTCACTCCCCGCACACAGTTTCACATGCATCCACATCCAGGAAATCCGTTTGCTTGCATTTTAAACCTTTACATCTGCACAAACAGGTTCCCACCCTGCGCTTGGGTCCCCACCGGCAACCGCACTGTGACATAGATAGATAGATACAGAAAGTTAGACTTACTGAACTGAACGATGTCCTTCATCTTCTCCCAGACTGTGAACTTCAGGTTGGCCAGGTGTTTCTCCACATGGATCAGCGCTCCTGAAAGGCTCTCTGGATCCTGTGGGACCTGAGCTCTGGAAGAACATTCAGGACTCAGTGCTACTGAAGCTTTGAGTTCAGAACCACAGAAAAGAGACAGACAGGAGACAATAGCACTCACCTTTTCACTGTGGCCTTGTAGTTCTGTAAAACAGTGAGAGTGATATCAGTGAACGTGTTTCTTCATTCATTCACTAAATAAGCATCACTTTCACACAGTCTACACACCACAGGGCTCATATGTATCAGATGTATGTAGAGTCTCCACTAAAGTGATGCACGTGTTTCTGATTTGGTCTGTACGGATGTTTGTTATCAGAGTTATGAAAAACCACACACACCTGTTTCTGGTCATGAATCAGAGCGAGGATGATTTAGCATAAAACTACAAATAAGGAAAATCTTCTATAAGCAGTCGTCTCTAAACCTTTTAAATATTTAGATTAATGAGTTTCTGAATTTTCTATAATATGATTTTGCAATAATGCGTCCTTGTCCCTCATGGACACATGGCAAGCAGCTAGATACTATTGTTTTGTAGTAAATGTGTCCCAAAGTCTGAATATTAAGAACTGTCACTACTGAAACACAGATTTACTGCAGACAGTAACTTTTTTGTGTTTGAATTAAAGATATTATTATTGTAGGACTGTGATGGACTGGCAGCCTGTCCAGAGTGTTTTCAGGAGGGATAGAAATCTGAGTGTGGATATTATTAATGTTATAATTCTATTAAAATACATATTTAATATAGTTTTATACATTTTGGTGAGAAAGATGTATTTAAAGTTTTCACTCTGGAAGTGCTGAAAGTGATTCTGTTCTATGAAGTTCTGAGTAAAGGACTTGTTAGTTTTGGTTCCTTGTACAGTTTCTAATGCTGACTGAATCATCCTCACCTGTAAGAATGAATCATCTTCAGCTCCCATCTCCTCTTCTATGGCTCTGATTGTGTCTGAAAGTGCTGATATCTCTCCATTCATCTTCTCTATCTTCTCCTTCAGCATCTGACTCTTCTGCTCCTCTTCCTCCCTCAGTGCTGATATCCTGGCTGCCTCTTCATCTCGTAGAAACTGGTGAAGCTTCTCAAACTCCTCCTTAATCCGTCTCTCTGTGTGTTGGGCCTGAGTCTGGAAGCAAGCGGTAAATCAAATGATCTAATGAATGATGATGTGAGGATGTGGGTTCAGGATCATAATCTCAGAAGAGTTCCTCATTCTGACCTTTATATGTTCTGCAGTCTGATCCAAATTCAGGCTAAACCTAATAAAGGTCTCCAGTTTCTCCTGCAGGGGCTCCAGTGCAGTTCTGAGTTTCTCCTGAAATAAATCAGTGTTTATATGAGAAATAAAGGCAGATACAAACACTGGTGTTACTGACTCTCACAGTGAGGATCCATCTGAAACATCATGTACTGTAGTTTACTCTGGTAATGTTCTGTGTTCAACCATTCCATATGGAAATGGAAAACATTAAAAGTACTTATAGATTATATTACTGTACTGATGTTCTTATCCCATCAAAACTGTTATTTTTTAACATTCTGTTGATGATTAGAATTCGCTTTAGAATATTTAAAACTAAAAATCTTACTTATTGCTCCTTTAATATGTGTGTATGTATCAGAATAGAGGATGTTGTTGATTACAGTAATCTACTGCTGTTGATTTGTAGTCTAGTAAAGAGACTACAAACCACTGTAACCAGACGTGGTAAATAATATAATAATATTACAGTATTACAGAGCAGTAAATATTAATTATTTCTGGGACTGTGGTCACTCATAGCCCACCTTGTAGTCCAGTGCTGCTTCCTGAAGGGGGAGAAATTCGTGGGTCTTGTGTGTTCTAGAGTCCCGACACACCAAACACACAGGCTGTAGATCATCCAGACAGAAGAGTTTGAGTTTCTCACTGTGCTCACTGCAGATGTTTTCAGGTCCTGCTGAAGCTCTCTGACGGCTCTCCTGTAAGAAACCCTCACACAGGTTCTTTAAAGCCAGGTTTATAGGAGGGATCTCTATTGAAGATCTTCTCCTACAAATTGGACATTCTCTGGATCCTTTAGTTTCCCAGAACTTCTGCAGACAGTCTTTACACACACTGTGACTACAGCACAGAATAACAGGATCCTTGAAGATTTCACAGCACACAGGACAGGAGAGATTCTCCTCTGAGAAAGATTTAGAAGCCATTTACTTTTCCTGCTGTTCTTTTCCAGTGGAAATACTCAGAGTTTCACTTTCAGTTCTGTGAAACACTCACACTCTGATCTCAGGTTTGTTTCAGGTCCAACAGGCGACTTTGTAGGTCCAGTGAGTGATTCGTTCCCTTCAGAGTAATTCTCCAGTTCGAGAATTCCCTATAAACCCACATACTAGACACAAATAGACCCAACACGACAGTACAGCCTGTAAAGCTCTGCAGCCCCTTACACTTAGGACTTCCTCAGTGGAAGGAGATTCAGTGGGGGAGTTTCAGTGGGAGGAGTGTTACAGCAGAAAGGATAGAATTTACTCCAGACAGAGCAAACAGATGCAATAATCATAAACCAACTTTATATCGAATCCAGCAGATGTTTTTGTTGTACTGCTTTTTAGCATGTTCCACCGATTTTCCAAGTACATCTCTAGCAATTTGGTGGGCCAGTTCCAGTCTGTGGCAGAGTTGAGGGACACACTGAGGAGGGTTGTCAGCTACTACATGTCCCAGTGGCAAACCAGCCACAAGTTCGATTGGTTTGGTTAGTTCTCGTCCAAAGACCATCATGATGGGCATGAAACTAGTAGAGCTGTGTTTTGTTGCTCGGTAGGCCATTACTGCATATGGAGTCATGATGTCCCAATCCTAATGGCAATGTTCTGCTGTACAGGTCAATATTTTCTGCAAAGTGGCAGTGAAGTGTTCCACTTGCCTATCAGATTATGGTCTAAAGGAGTGGTATGTGTCTTCTCGATTCCCAGCAGATCACATATTCTCTGGAATTATTTCCCTTGATCACTAAGCAGAGTATAAGGAGCTCCATAACGGCACACCCACCACAACATCTGCTACATTTACTGCCTGATCATTTGGTAGGGGATGCACTTCAACCCACTTTGTGAAGAAGTCCTGTACAACAAGAATGTAGCGATTATACCTTTCAGTCTCATTCA
The DNA here is from genome assembly GCA_024036415.1 of Prochilodus magdalenae. Classification (NCBI taxonomy): domain Eukaryota; kingdom Metazoa; phylum Chordata; class Actinopteri; order Characiformes; family Prochilodontidae; genus Prochilodus; species Prochilodus magdalenae. The sequence goes on from JAMWET010003006.1 coordinate 35,719, forward strand.
CGGGGCCCATCAGATCAATGGCTATTCTCTCCATAGGGCCTCCAACACTAACTGTTCCCATCGGTGCTTGTGGTGTTTTTGGAGGTTGGACCTTAGCTGCTCAATTGGCTCCAGTCCGACACCCTCATCCAATACCAATAATATCAGGTCTGCAGATAGAGTCAGAGTTCTCTCAGCCCCGTCACAACATCATGCATCTGCCTCATCACATCTGGCTGGTATACACAGGGCAACGTGTGCTTAGAATCGTCTAAGCAGAATGTTATCTGTTCCATTGGCTCTAGTATGCTTTAGTGGCAGGGCTACAAGATGACACTTCTCCCCAGTATGAACATTCTCTCCTCTCCTTGAACCACTTCCACACTGGTGCAATGTCCGGGTCGGCATTTTGTGCCTCACACTACTGTTTTGCAGTCCAACCTTTAAACAACCCTACTTCACATGTTCCAGTGAAACAGATTCTTTCCACCTCATTAAAGCTTGGTTCTTCGTAGCTACCCCGTTAAATTTTTTGGATAACATGGCCCTGTCTTGCTTCTCCACCCCAACTGTTGCTCTGTGAAACAAACTTTAGAAGTTTCCTCTATGCTGTTATTGCACTGCCTGGTGGCGGAAACAGATATTAGCTAATAATGGGTCAGGTATCTTGCCGGGACAGGATTTTTGATAGAGCCTCCTGGATAATGCTTCTGCATTGCAGTGTTGGGTGCCTGGACGTTGGATTACTTGGAAATTGTACTCCCCCAGTTTCTCCAGCCACCTGGCCAACTGTCCCTCAGGTTCCTTCATTCTCATAAGCCAGTGCAAACTGCAACTTTGACTGTATCAGTTCGTACAGTGAAGGTTCAGCCCAGGAGGTACTGGCGGAAATGAGTGGTGAAGTCGACGATCGCTAGGAGTTCCCGCCTGGTAGTGCAATAATTCTTGGAATAGTCTTGGAATAGTCTGCAGCTTCTATAGGCCAACACACATTCTTCACCATCCTGCATTTTGGAGAGGACAGCTCAGATTCCAGAATCACTAGCATCCATATCCAGGATGAGGTCTCCAGTATCTAGTGGATAGACTAAGACGGGTGCGGAGGTAAGTTGCTGTTTCAACTCCGAGGTAAAGCTGTGTGCTTAGTTTGTGGAGAACAGACAGCTGTGTTTAAGGATTACAATTTGAATCTCAGTTCTTGAACCCAGAACAGAAACTAATATATTTTTGCACGGCATGATTCATCAGGAGGTGTTGTGCAATTCAGTGCTAGAAATCAGCCATGTTGTTGACGTGGTAACTAAGAGTTACTTTCATCAGCAGCACTGAATCACAGTTGTTGCACTGTTGGACTAGCTTGAGAGTAACCACAGTCACATAGGCTACCAGACAGCTGTGAGATGGAGTGCAAAGATTATAGGAGGCTTGCAGGAACATAGAATAGTTAGCCAGCGACGAGTGCCAGACAGCCAACAGTCCAGTCATTAATGTTCCACAGACACCTAAGCAAAGGGAGGGCTTTTTGAAGGGAGGGATAACAAGCTGGGATAGGAGCAGGTGAGAGGGGGCAGGTATGATAGGGGCTCAGGTAAGAGGGGACAGGTATGATAGGGGCTCAGGTAAGAGGGGGCAGGAGCAAAGTCATTAGAACTTTAGGTGAGTTTAGGTGAAATTACAGCATTTACACACTAAGATTTCGAACTGTAATGTTTTTCAGAATGATTTTTACTGTATGCTGATTTTATGTAATATGACATTTCGATCACACCTATGAATTATTAATTTCTCCATGTAATATGAAAAGCTACACCACAACTTCAAAATGGCTTGACTACTAAGAACTGTTATGCACTCTCAAACTGGTGTTTTCTCAGACGTGACTAATCCTGTTTCCTTCCTCTTTTCTTTTTCCTGAATAATAACAGATTCTGATTAACATATAAAGTTCACAGATGTTGTAACTCCCTCGAAGCACAGGCAGTCACTACTGGTTTATTTGAAGGAGTCTCTCCAAATCCAATGTGAAAACTAAACAATTTTGGTCAGAAAATAAGACATTTTAGCTTAGCACGAAACAATAACATGCACAGCATGTGAAATAAAAGTCCTTGTAATAGTAATAGTACTGTTGCTAGTACAAAATTAAATATGTATTACAATGCAACTTAAACTTTTATTAATGAAACAAATTCTATACATTTTGTAAACAAATAGTTGCAACAGTTACAGATGTGCTCTGACTTCTTCTTGGTGTAATCAGTTTAATGTGACTTGTTCAACATTTAAGTTCTTTTAGAAAAGAATCAGAAGATTTCTTGATATAACTTGAAATGAATGAAACAGACAGGCTGTTTTAATCCCACTGTCATGATATCAGTGTTAGAACTCCATATTGAACCACATACAAACTACATAACAAATATGATAAATCCCCAAAGTACTGTACCTATATATGATATACTGTATATATGGATAATTCAAACTGCTGTCCCCTTAGTCAAAAACATATGTATAATTAATTCTATAATTAAAAAATGTTCATTTTATTGTATTATTTTAAAATTCATTGGAGAATGTAAATACTAAGTTGTATGTATTTTTCAGTGTTTTTTTAATATACCATTTTTATTTGTTTTATGATACGTTTCTCACATTAATACTCTAAATTGGCTGTTTTTCTCCCCAGGGTTACCCGCTGCCATTTTCTCTGGCTGAAGCAGGCTGAGAGCTGGGGAGTCTGCGGTGCATTATGGGATACAGTACTCAATAAAATAGCTCTGACTGGAGTAGAACACCACTCGGTATGTTCAGTGCACTACAGAGTTTCAGTTTGGTCCCATACTGCATATTTTAGGTAGATTTAGGATGTGGGTTGTATGTAGTATGCCATTTCGAATACAGCCAAAGACTTTTTGTCTGTAAATGGAGGCTTATTTTTGCCACACCCCTCCATTTTAGAGTAAGATAGCATCTCTATCCTTCATGACCACATAGTAAGCAGTTAGATTCCTTCAGTGAAACAAAGAACTGTCACTAAAAATAGATTTCCTGTAGTTTTGTGTTTTAATGATTTTTAATGCTTGTCAGTGATGAAACAATAATTTTCAGTCAGTAATAAAATAATAATAACTATTAAAAGCATGTTACAGTCCAAGATCAACTAAGAGTCCAATATAATTCAATCTGGCATAATAATCCATATATATGTATATATTTGAAGATTATGCTGCATGACTAAGTATTGAGAATGAACTGTATAAAGTGTTTTTCAAACCATGCTACTTTAATGTGGTTTAAATGCAGATAAACCTACAAATGTGTTTAAGCAGCTATTAAACTAAGACAGTCTCAGATAATCTGAGCTCAACTGCAGTGACTGGACAGGCCTTACATCTGCTGTGATCATTTCAGTACTGATCAGTATTTCAGTGTTGATCCACACAAAGACTGAATGAACTCTAACTGAGCTGATTCACTGATACACTACACTGCACTGCTGTGATTTTCACAGGGCTGATTTTAGTGGTACAGAACAGTGGAAAGACCCTCTCAGTGAACGTGTGTGTGAAAGTGTGTAAGTGTGTGTTAGTGAGAGAATCAAAGAATGAGAGTTCTCCTCTGTTCCAGTCCAGCTGAACTCTGACCTTCTGCAGCTTCTGTGCTACTGAGAGGAGTGTGTCTGGCTGTGGTGTAGAACAGGCTCCATATTTACCACTGACAAACCCAACATACCAAACTCCACTCCTGGACCATATACTTCCCTTCCTCTGAGCAGACTCTGTCATCACACCCAGAAACCAGACTTTACTGTTTCCAACTTCAACATCCCAGCAATGTGTTCCTGAGTTAAAGCCCTCAGAGCCCAGAACGTATACATAATCATTAAATCTCTCTGGATTATCAGGAAGCTGCTGTTCCTCATCAGTGTATCTCAGACTGGTCAGATCATCAGACAGGATGAGTTCAGGATGAGCAGTGTTGGGATCCAGAGTTACAGGAGCTGAAGAACAAAATACAAACATGTAATAAACACAGAAATACACATATTTCACCTGTTTAATCTCACACTGTAAAATTACAGTAGATTAATTTACTGACAGCAGAGATACCAGGTAGTTACTGATATTAATATTTACAGCACTCATACTGTAATGTTTGTTTACAGTAATGATATATTATACTGTAGTTTTACATTCAGTACTAAACTGTATTTTTACAAGACTCTACATAATAACAGCAGTATATTACTGTAATCACCAACATCCTCTTTTACCAGAGAGGGACTCGAGTCACATGCAGGACATGAGACTGGTTTGACTTACACTCATAAAACCTGACTTTGACTTGGTTATCATGATCTGAGACTTGCTTTAGACTTGAGATAGAGGACTCTTCTCATTCTCTCTTCTCTTCTCATTTTTGGATTTTGAGAAGGTTTTTGAGAGATTTTGGGTGATTTCTGTTGCAAAGCGCACAAACCTGGCAACCTATCAAACCACGGGAGACCAGCACAGACCAACACATGAAGAAGTTCTCATGAAGGCGGCTACACCAGAAATAGTGAAGTGTGGATTTGAGGATTCTGTTGTGAATAAAAGTAGCAGGGAGAGCAGCGATACTGAGGGTCTCCAGATCAAATATTAGGGACACAACCCCCACAACATCATATTAACAAAAGACTAAAGTGTTGATAAGCTTCATTTTTAGAGAATAAGATTTTATGTGTGTTCTGTGAAAGATGTTTTTGTATTATTATTTAATCATGACACCGGATTTTGATGGTCTGAGATGTTAGTGAATCTGCTCCAAAGTATTAGAAAAAAATAAAAGATGGACAGACAGACAGACAGACAAAGTGAGACTTACTGAACTGAATGATCTCCTTCATCTTCTCCCAGACTGTGAACTTCAGGTTGGCCAGGTGTTTCCCTACATGGATCAGCGCTTCTGAAAGGCTCTCTGGATCCTGTGGGACCTGAGCTCTGGAAGAACATTCAGGACTCAGTGCTGCTGAAGCTTTGAGTTCAGAACCACAGAAAAGAGACAGACAGGAGACAATAGCACTCACCTTTTCACTGTGGCCTTGTAGTTCTGTAAAACAGTGAGAGTGATATCAGTGAACGTGTTTCTTCATTCATTCACTAAATAAGCATCACGTTCACACAGTCTACACACCACAGGGCTCATATGTATCAGATGTATGTAGAGTCTCCACTAAAGTGATGCACGTGTTTCTGATTTGGTCTGTACGGATGTTTCTAATCAGAGTTATGAAAAACCACACACACCTGTTTCTGGGCATGAATCAGAGCGAGGATGATGTGGATAATATGTAATAAAAGACCATAATTAACACATTAATAGTGTTTCTGAACTTCTTCTACAAATTGGACGTGAAGACATCCTTTCATCTGATAAGGTGGTTTTAATGTTATGACTGATGTAAATATTGATCTTTATGTAGAAGCTCAGCATTATTTCCATGTGGTTCCAGAGCTGGAGCCGTATGAAGTAATGAAATGCTAAATTCTTTGTTGGTACTTGTAGTGCTTATATTTTACTTAACTCGATCTTACAAACCGCTTACAGAAACATCAGGAATATGAATATGTTCAAATCAGCTTAAACTGAACTCGTTATTTCTTCTGGTTGGTCAAATCTTGAAGTTATAGATTTAGAAAATAAAGCCGGAGCTGAAGAGGATAACATCAGGTAAAATCAGGTATTAAAAAGGCCTACCGTGTAGGTTAAGTACATGTATATATAGCTGTTATATATTTACATTACGTTAATATCTACTTAAACTTTAAATGAGATATTAACATGGTTCATGCAGGGGAATTCTTTTGGGGAGGTTTCTGTCCCAAACCCTAACCACTAAATTTACACTAAACCGTAATCCCTGAGCTGAAAATGGTTTAAAGTCCAGTGTTTGAAAATCAACTGGAATGTGTTTTGAACTTTGAACCGGTTCGGTAGAATGATCCAGTAACAGCAACTAACCACTGATTGGAGACCTAAGACAATTAAAAAGGTTTTGGAATTGGTCAATCATCATTTGATATGAAGCTGAGATGATTATTCATTAATAACATAAGACACAAATGTGATTCACAGACCCCCAAAACATGCAAGTGGATACCCTGCATATCCAGACACCACAACACTGACCTACTTTAACATCACTCACACAGCAGCACCAGTGTGGATATTATGAATGTTATAATTCTATTAAAATACATATTTAATATAGTTTTATACATTTTGGTGAGAAAGACGTATTTAAAGTTTTCACTCTGGAAGTGCTGAAAGTGATTCTGTTCTATGAAGTTCTGAGTAAAGGACTTGTTAGTTTTGGTTCCTTGTACAGTTTCTAATGCTGACTGAATCATCCTCACCTGTAAGAATGAATCATCTTCAGCTCCCATCTCCTCTTCTATGGCTCTGATTGTGTCTGAAAGTGCTGATATCTCTCTGCTTATCTTCTCTATCTCCTCCTTCATCGTCTGACTCTTCTGCTCCTCTTCCTCCCTCAGTGCTGATATCCTGGCTGCTTCTTCATCTCGTAGAAACTGGTGAAGCTTCTCAAACTCCTCCTTAATCTGTCTCTCTGTGTGTTGGGCCTGGGTCTGGAAGGAAGCGGTAAATCAAATGAACTAATGAATGATGATGTGAGGATGTGGGTTCAGGATCATAATCTCAGAAGAGTTCCTCATTCTGACCTTTATATGTTCTGCTGTCCGATCCAGATTCAGCTTAAAGCTTTTAAAGGTCTCCAGTTTCTCCTGCAGGGGCTTCAGTGCAGTTCTGAGTTTCTCCTGAAATAAATCAGTGTTTATATGAGAAATAAAGGCAGATACAAACACTGGTGTTACTGACTCTGTAAAGAGGATCTGTGAGGATCCATCTGAAAAAGCATGTACTGTAATTTCTCCAGTAAAGTTCTGTGTTCAACCATTCCACGTTGAGTTCTGTGACAACATTAACCATACAGGCAGATTATATTACTGTACTGTGTATGTATCAGAATAGAGGATGTTGCTGACTACAGTAATGTGCTGCTGCTGATTTATAGTCTAGTAAAACAGAGGTGGTAAATTCAGGGAACTTGTGGAGTTTCTGACAAAGCGTGGTCACTCATAGCCCACCTTGTACTCTAGTGCTGCTTCCTGAAGGGGGAGAAATTCATGGTTCTTGTGTGTTCTAGAGTCCCGACACACCAAACACACAGGCTGTAGATCATCCAGACAGAAGAGTCTACATTTCTCACTGTGCTCACTGCAGATGTGTTCAGGTTCTGCTGAAGCTCTCTGACGTCTCTCCTGTAAGAAACCCTCACACAGGTTCTTTAAAGCCAGGTTTCTAGGAGGGGTCTCCTTTGAAGATCTTCTCCTACAAACTGGACATTCTCTGGATCCTTTGGTTTCCCAGAACTTCTGCAGACAGTCTTTACAGGCACTGTGACTACAGAGCAGAATAACAGGATCCTTGAAGATCTCACAGCACACAGGACAGGAGAGATCCTCCTCTGAGAAAGATTTAGAAGCCATTTTCTTTTCCTGCTGTTCTCTTCCAGTGGGAATGCTCAGAGTTTCACTTTCAGTTCTGTGAAACACTCACACTCTGATCTCAAACTTGTCTAGTTAGTGATCCTTTCCCTTCAGAGTAATTCTCCGGTTCCAATATTACCCATAAACCCACATACATAAACAGACTCAGCACAACACGACAGTACAGCCAGTACAGCTCTGCGGACACTCACACTCAGCACTTCCCTCAGTGGGAGGAGTTTTAAAGCAGAAAGGCTAGAATTTAGTCCAGACAGAGCAGCAAACAGATACAATAACCATGTATCATAATTTTAGGGAATTCCATTAAATAATTCCATCTTAAGTAAAACGCTTATCTCATTAGCATCTAATTTGCATCTAAATTTATTCAGTATAACTACTTAAATGACTGGACTGACCTCAGGGTTCATACACCTGTTCCAAGGTAAAACTGAAGCATTTTCAGGGCTCATTTGAAAGCTTTTCCAGCACCTTCCTTACAACTGTAGTATATTACATATTTATAAAAATGTTAATATTCTCAAAATAATGAAACTTCATATCATTAAAGAGATGGTATTATTATATAAATAACTAAGTGTTGTGTCTGGTAATAGCAGAAGGAGAAGAAATGAAAGGACACGTTTTATGTTTCACCTGTCTGTAAGTAGAATATCTAACCTGGCTGAGTCAAGACAAAACATTTACCCAAAAACCGCTCGATACAGAACTTCTAATATATTATATATTGTCATCAATATCATTATTTGTTATTATAAAGATAGTTATTTTTAAAACTTGTTTCCCAGTACGTTCATTATTAAGAAGCTGAAAATGATTTCTGTCAATAAGCCATGTTTCTAAACGTGTTATCACAGAATTCCTAATTTATTACCTTGTGTTTAATCTCTTTGTGGTAATAACATACAGACAGACAGGGACAGACATCTACAACTGCCATTTAACTTCAAGCCAGAAGACTGACAGTGCACAAGCACCTGCCTAATATACCTCTAAAGAGACATTGTGTTTTCTCTAATTATTGTATCTTCCATTATTACTGATATTAATACTTACAATATAGCCATCATCTCCCTTATATAAACATGCAGCCTGATGACATTTACTTTTAATATGACAAACGTACATGCATTTGTAACAGGTATGACCTTGGTTACAACTAGTTACTAGTCAGGACCCCAGGTTCGACCAAGAGATGGTTTGTTGTTTAATAGCTATTTAACTGAGACCAAGGCTTAAAAGAGCAAATAAAACAAAACATTTAATAAAGTTGGCACTTGAGATGCAATTTACAAATTCACAATTCGTAAAGTAAGGAAAGAACATATATAATACAAATAAATACAAAAAACAATAAAGAAGTGGAGTGTTGAAATAGGTTGTGTTTGAATGAGTCCAATCTGCTTTCTCAGTTCCCGCGTGTATCCTTTGTGTTTCAGTCCTACCAGTGAAGTACTGGGTGAGTATTACTTGTCAAGTCCTGACGTAGTCTGGTTCTTCTGCATGAAATTGTTTTTTCTTTTCTAGACAGGCTCGCCACTCCTTACTGGAAAAACCAAGATCATCAAGTTCATGGATGGTTCAAAGGGATCCAACACATTTTTTTCGGCTGGTCTCACAATCCAATAAAACCTGACCTGTATATTAAACAGTCATTAAGTTGTGTGCTCATCTCAAATTACAATATTTAAACAAACACGGCAGAAACTACGAAAAGCAAAATAAGAATGTGCAATTTACATTAATACAAATTGCAGAATAAAACAAATCCAGTGTAATAAAACAATGCATGTTTCCTCTGGTTTTCTTTGCATATAAACTCTCTTTTCTGTAATAAACATCAACACACTTTAACCACTCTAACACAACATACAGAACAATTAATGAAAAACAACATTATACATTGTCCAAAGTTTACTCAGCTACATTGCATCCCAAAACGGCTTAAAATGGGAGAAAAGCGCCCTCCTGTGGACATCAGTTGTAAAAGCTTCAGCCATTTAAATCTAATCAAGGTCTTGCAATAAATATCCATGACTGTGTTACACTGCGTAACGACTATTAAAAGCATTTTACAATCCAAGATCAAATAAAAGTCTAAAATGAATCAATCTGGTATAATAATCCATATATATGTATGGATTTGAAGATTATGCTGCATGACTCCTCAGTTCGAAACACTCTAGGTACTGAGAATGAACTGTAAAGAGTGTTTTTCCTAACCATGCTACTTTAATGTGGTTTAAATGCAGATAAACCTTCTACAAATGTGTTTAAGCAGTTGAGAAAAACTGTGATTGTCTCTGATAATCTGAGCTCAACTGAAGTGCCTGGACAGGCCTTACATCTGCAGTGATCATTTCAGTACTGATCAGTATTTCAGTGTTGATCCACACAAAGACTGAATGAACTCTAACTGAATTGATTCACTGATACAGTAATCTGCACTGCTGTGATTTTCACAGGGCTGATTTCAGAGGTACAGAACAGTGGAAAGACCCTCTCAGTGAACGTGTGTATGGAAGTGTGTAAGTGTGTGTTAGTGAGAGGATCAGAGTTTCTGTCTGTGGTGGAGAACAGGATCTATATTTATCACTGTAATACTGCACCCACCAAACTCCACTACTGGACTATATATATCCCCTTCCTGTGAGCAGACTCACACCCAGTAACCAGTGTACAGTGACTCCACTGAAATCACTGAAATCCCCCAAACTCTACTGATAAACACCACTGTTAATGTATGAGCTTACTGATGTGCACTGTATGATATCAGTTTGTATCTTTTCACACCCAATATGCTGGATTTCCAGAAAAAGAGATTTGAAATATGCTTCTAATTCCAGAAAGATCAAAATAATAAATAAAGCTATAAAATAAATAGTTTGTTTTTCTTCTTAATCAGACTCTGTGTTACATCATAGTGATAATATTATAGACAATTATAATATTATATTATAATATTATAGACAATTATAATAGTAATTATCATGATGATAAATTGTGTTATTGGTACATGACTAGTTGTGAGAAACAGACATCTAGTAAAATAATTACGTGTTACTTTTATTTTCAGCTGGAATTTAATTAACTTGTAGAGCTTTTGACAAACTGTGGTCAGTCATAGCCCGTCTATTAGTCCAGTGCTGCTTCCTGAAGAGGGAGAAATTTGTGGTTCTTGTGTGTTCTAGAGTCCCGACACACCAAACACACAGGCTGTAGATCATCCAGACAGAAGAGTCTGAGTTTCTCACTGTGCTCACTGCAGATGTTTTCAGGTCCTGCTGAAGCTCTCTGATGTCTCTCTTCTACGAAACCCTCACACAGGTTCTTTAAAGCCAGGTTTATAGGAGGATCCATTGAAGATCTTCTCCTACAAACTGGACATTCTCTGGATCCTTTAGCTTCCCAGAACTTCTGCAGACAGTCTTTACACACACTGTGACTACAGCCCATAATAACAGGGTCATTGAAGATCTCACAGCACACAGGACAGGAGAGATCCTCCTCTGAGAAAGATTTAGAAGCCATTTTCTTTACCTGCTGTTCTCTTCCAGTGAGAATGCTCAGATATTCACTTCACCTCTGTGAAACACTCACACTCTGATCTCAGTTTTGTTACAGGTCCAGCAGGTGTCTTTGTAGATCCAGTTAGTGATCCTTTCCGTTCAGAGCAAGTCTCCAGTTCCAAAAATACCCATAAACCCACATACACAAGTAGACTCAGCACAACCCAACAGTCCAGCCTGTAAAGCTCTGCATACCCTTTGACTCAGGAGGGAGGAGTTTCAGTGGGAGGAGTTTTAGTTGAAGGGGCTTCAGTGGAAGGGGTTTCAGTGGGAGGAGATTTAAAGAAGAAAGACTAGAATTTACACCAGACAGAGCAGCAAGTCACCCCAATAACAGCAAATGTGGAAAGTGCAATGTCATTATATTGTTTTTCATTTAAAGGTTTACCTGAGGTTAAACCTGTGAGACACATGGGTTCCTAAACTCATTTACTGTGTCTCTAATAGCTGCAGTTTAAAGCTCACCTGTGGTTTAAACTAAACCCAATTACTGTGTCATTTTCAGTCACACATCTGCCACTAGATGGTGCTGCATCTCAGTCTTAAGTAAGGTTTATCTTAAACCTGCTACAGACACGGTTTAATTGGACATTCCAGACCTAGACCCATATACCTTCAGTCATAGTGTTTTATGGACTTTATGGCATGCTTTAATTTCAGGATGTATTGCTTAATTAAACACACATGGGCTACCAAACTCAGCTAGAGGAAGCTAAATATGACCTGTGTTTAGGCTATCACTATTATTCCCACAAACACTCATCTTATCCCAAACATTTTCATTTTTATTACCCCACACCTAACAAACATACAACACACACACACACAAATGAAAAAAAAAAAAAAACAGAAGAAGCCGCTAACCAGGCTGAACAATTAAAGATGATTTTCAATGGTCGTTAAACAAAATGCAAACAGAAATAAGACATTATTAAAAGTGATTTGTGGATTTGGAGATGGTTAAAAAGCAATGTCCTGTCAGACAGGCACATATCTCAACCAGCAGAAAATCAACAGACATGCTGAAAAACATTTAGAAATGTTTGCTAAGCAGTGACTGAAGGTCTACGAAAAACGGCCCAGTGCCAGATATTAGCAGGCTGGTTTTGCTCCTTCACTGTTGAATACCACACTGCTTGTGAAGTCACATGCAGTATTCAGTATATACTGAAACAGTACACACTGTGCTACTTCAAACACAGCCAATACCATCATACATATGTGTAGTGTGCAGGACTACCATTTAGTGCTGTCCAGCTTCATAAGACACTACAGCAATAACAACTTACCCACGTCCTTTAAGAGATACTGGATCTCACACTGTAGTTATGAAGGAGTTAAAGTTTCAAAGCTCAAAGTCCATCCAGACAGGGGTCAAAACACAAGCAGGCAATATCAGTCCCAGATCCATAATCACAGAACCAGGAGACACAGCAGGGGTCAAAAACAGGAGCACAATTTATATGTGTGTACAATCCACAACACCAATCACACCAAGCATGCCTGTTTACTATTAAAGGCAGTTTAAATGTATATTGTGTGGACTGACAGAAGGAGCCTGGTCAACCGAGTTCTAATGGGCCTGATGATGTCACCACCAAAGGAGAAAACACCCTGATGCAAAGCAGTGCAGCATAGGCAGGACTTGGTGCTCCAGTGAGCCTGGCATACTATCAGTACTCCTGATAGTCAGCTGGTCTGTGAGTATGGACATAAACCATCTCACTGAACCTTTCACAACCATATATCCAGTTTATAGGAACTGCTGTTTGAATAGGAATTGCACCTACTTGTGAAAAGGGGAGGAGAGAGGAGGGGAGACAGCATGAAGAGAGTGAGTACAACAATATGCGTTTAGATGATACCAGGAGCCAATGGGAAAGACGAACTGTACTCAAAAAGCTGTGCTTGTCATAATCTACATAATCCAGGGGTCGGCAACCTGCGGCTCCGGAGCCGCATGTGGCTCTTCCATCCTTATACTGCGGCTCCGTGTGGCATGGGAAAATAAATTATAAATTTAATTGAAGTGTGCTTTTTGTGTTAGTTTTTTTTTAAGCTTATTGTGGTCTGGAAATAAAAATGTAAAAATTTAAATTAGAATAAAATTATATTTTATTATTTTTCGTCACACACGCGGAAGCCGGTATACCCGCCAAAACATATGACGTCTATTTATCGCGACTCCCAGGTAGGCCAAGTATGGAGAAATGTAAGAAACGAAAAATATCTGAAGAAAATCGAACATTTAACGATTCCTGGGTAGATTCATTTGCATTTACATCTGACGGGAGTGGCCTACCAGTATGCCTAATTTGTGGAGAAAGACTGGCTAACAATAAAAGGTCAAATGTCGCAAGACATTTCCAAAATAAACACAGCGCCTTTGCTGAAAAATATCCGGAGGGGGATGAGAGAAAAAAAGCTGTTTCGGAATTGATGCGGAAGGCTGATCTGTCGAAAAATCAATTCAAGAAGTGGGTGAAGTCTGCGAATTCAACTACATATGCAAGTTTTGTGGCCGCTCAGGAAATAGTCAGGCATGGGAAACCGTTCACAGACGGAGAATATATGAAAGAGTCATTCATTAAGATTTCAGAACACCTATTCGCGGACTTTAAAAACAAGAGTGAAATTGTGCAGAAAATCAGAGAGATGCCTCTCTCTGCGAAGACTGTTAAAGACAGAACCATAAAAATGGCAGAAAATATCACAAAACAGCAAATTAAAGATATCAATTCAGCTGCAGCATACTCTATCGCCTGTGATGAGTCCAAAGACAAGAGTGACATTGAACAAATAGCGCTGTTCTGCCGATATGTGAACTCTGCTGGACCACAGGAAGAAATGGTTGAGCTGATACCACTAAAATGCCAGACACGGGGGGAGGACATCTGTGAGGCTGTGCTTGATTGTTTAAGAGCCAAAGAAATAAAAACAACCCACCTAGTGTCAGTGGCTACTGATGGGGCACCGAGTATGACTGGAGCGCACAGGGGCTTTGTGGCCTTGCTGCAGAAGTCACTGAATAGAAAGCTGCTGACGTTTCACTGCATCCTGCACCAAGAGGCATTATGCGCGCAAACCTTTCCTCCAGAATGCATAGAGGTCATGAATGTTGTCATTCAGATTATCAATAAAATAATGGCAAAGGGTTTAAATCACCGTCAGTTCCGTTCGTTACTGGATGAGGTGGAGAGCACGTACTCTGATCTCATGCTGCATAACAGAGTCCGGTGGCTGTCCAGAGGAGAGGTTTTGAAACGTTTTGCTGCATGTCTGGAAGAGGTGAAAACTTTCATGAGCAGCAAAGGGCTCACCTTTCCTGAGCTGGGAACAGCCAGAGTGGCTGGAAAAGCTGCACTTCATGGTGGACATGACAGCGAACCTGAACACGCTG
>JAMWET010003007.1:0-20618 GCA_024036415.1 Prochilodus magdalenae
ATCACATCATTTTGCTTTAATTTTCTGCATCTATCCCTTCCATCATCCTCTCAAGTCCTTATTCACGCTTCATTTTGACCGTTCGTCGGTCTGAGTCCTGGTAATTCTGATTTTTGTCAGCGTCTCATCGTTCTTGCTGCGCTCACTAAACATAATTTGGACATGCTGTATTATGTGTGGTCCGAACTCACGCCATCCGCCACACCTTCACCGCTTCCTTCCCATCTGTTGCCCCTGGAAATCCGAGATATTGGCTACTGGATACCCTTTTAGGCCTGGATAGGGCCTTCCAATAGACTTATGGTCAACGGTTCTATTGCATGGAGGCAGGAGCTACGTCTGCGATTGGCTTACATATCAGAGTTCACTTGCAGTTTTCTAGTAGAGAGTTGGTTTTGTAACTCAGTATACAAGTTGGATGTACCGTGAGCGCTCTACCTATAGATACAGGGTCCGATTTTTCAGGGATGTTTTCTGTAATTTGAACATGGAACTGTTTGAAAAGTAAACATCAAGCGACATGCAGTCTTGTGTAATTTAAAGGCCACATCGACCCACTAAATAGGCTCGCTGATTCTTTCGAGTGATCCAGTGAATAGGGCGAGGAAGGTACGGATTGTGCTGATGCTATGCGACCAAGTACATTTGTATAGGCCAATGCTTCTTTAAAAAAGCTCTTTCGGAATATGTATTCTTTTGCTGTGTATGTTCTAAGAAAATCAGATATGAATCCTTAATACTATACGCAGACCGCTTAGTCCAGTTGATGCTGCCAAATATGCAACTTGATGGCACAAACTAATCTGTCGCTATATTTCATCTAACTGCACCTTCTACCCATTATAGAGTGTAGGGTTCGGGTGTGACAGCCAGGTATTAATCTCTCCATTCTTTTTAATGATTTTGCCGAGGGCTACAGGGAGCAGTGCGCCTCTATAGAAGGTTACCTGTTTTGTGGATTGTCGGCTAGGTGAGTCCAGAAATGGAATCTGCGTTGCAGACTTCTGGGTCCAAATACGCATCTATGCACTGATGTCGCAACTACGGAATGTCCCCCAAACAAATTTTTTAAATGTTCTTAAAAAACACTATAGGACATCCTAAGAAAGATCCGCCAAGCATTTGGGAGGCAGGAACTAAGGCATT
This sequence comes from Prochilodus magdalenae, assembly GCA_024036415.1. Lineage (NCBI taxonomy): Eukaryota > Metazoa > Chordata > Actinopteri > Characiformes > Prochilodontidae > Prochilodus > Prochilodus magdalenae. The sequence goes on from JAMWET010003007.1 coordinate 1,147, forward strand.
GCTTTGGCCAAAGAACGGATGGCGGATTGCCTCGGAGTGGCCAGCCTATTTTTAGAGAAATAACTGTGCGTGAGCTGTCGTAAGAACCAGAAGCTACCTTACCCTGATGTGCTAGTGTCAAGGCACTTGGGGGAGCCCTAGGCGGGATTTTTATAAAGGCAGGTGGTTTATGATGTATTATAGGGGTGCCTCGGACATTGAATTGGTACTATTCCGCTCCCTGAAATGTGAATAGCAGGACAACACAGTCTTAATTGTACTTGAAATGTAAGTTAAGCCGTCCCTTGTGGATTAGTGCATCCTTTTTTTAAACTACGGTGCACATTTTTTTACTATCAGCACAGGTCACCCCAGGAAGTGCTCCCTTTTTTTACTCTAGTCCTGCCCTAAAAATATTTAGTATGAATCATCCAATTGTGGGTGGAAGTGAGTTACGCTAATACAGTAGACCTGACTTTCCGATACAAATTTGTCGAAGATACTATTGTGGTAACCATATTTGATTCCTGGCTAATTCCACTAGATTCTAATAGCCAACACCATAACCACCAGAAACCCGTTGGGTCATTAACGTTGTAATGACTTTCGGTACTTTTAAAATAATTTACCTACTAATGCAGAGATTGCTTATTTTTAATTTTCTAATAATATACAGTAAATAAAATAACCACACCACACCTCTATTGCAGTGTTAATTCAGAAACAACGATACATACAATTTCATGGTGGAAGATCGTTGCAAAACACCATCTCCAATATTACAATACCTTTGTAATTCTACTTTTACCAGTAACTTGCTTATCATGTTTACTCACTTACATCCAATAACATTATCAATGGCCCATTCACTAGATATTATATAGCAGCTTACTTTTGTACATACTCCCATACTCAATAATCTCCGTGAACCGCCTAGTTCCCCCCCAATATGAGCAGTATTTATTGAGTCCTAGGTATGGACCAAGAATAGTCACCGAACCACCCAAGTGTTTTAACGGAGAAGGAACATCCTCGAACAAGAATAATTCATGTCAGTTTAAATGTGTAAATGTTTTTTCGGCCCCAGAAACTTGACTAGTCGCGAGTTCAAGGACTAGAGCGATCGATGCGAAACAGGGATTGTTAAACAACTAAGTACTGTGCAGAGTCTCTACCAAATTAGAGCAGTGGTAATCTCCGAAAAAGATACCAATGGCATTCTAAAAACAGAAAAGGTCTCTGAGAAAACAACGGGACTAGGATCTTTGTTGGCAATCTAAGCCGGATGTTAGCTTAGCACCAACAAGCCACTTTCATGGATATACAGTCTTACGTAAGGGGTAACTGCAGAGCAGCTCTTCTAGCAGGTTGATGATCGGTGCTAGCTGGTTCGCATTTACCCAAGCCCTGTGAACATGCTTCTTGAATAAAGCTTGCAGCCGACTGGTTACTTCTACGTAGGCAACAAGGGCACAGTACTATATCCCCTTATGTTTCAAAAAATAGGTGCGGGGGGGGGGCCCTGATGTAGCCAGTGAACCAAACGGTTTATAGCCTTATGATCCAAATATGTAGAGAAGCCATCCAAGCACTGCCACACAGAAATGTGATCCTTGGAATTCCTTCGTTCTATGGTTAGTGGGATCCCTTCTACAGATGGATCACGACCGCATTGTATGAACCAGGTGTAAAGAGGGGTCAGCGACAAGAAGGTTCCGCAGCTACATCCTTTTAGTTTGGTGATAACTGGAGCTAAATATCAAGATACGGTAGTTATAGCAGTATTGAGGAAGGTGCTATTACGGTGCATTGTATGCCAATAAGTGCGTGAATCCCTTATTGTACCTTCTGTACAGACTAGGAAACGGCTCAAATGTCATGACGCTCCATTATTAACGGGAACTGCTGGCAAATTCAATGACGACAGCAATTGTCCACAGGTGAATTCCTCCTCTCCAGTTATTCGGATCATGGACGTTAAGCAGAGGCTGTAGCGGTGACCCACCTGTGGAGTGCTGTAGCCTCAGGTGTGTCATGGTGTCCCAGTGGTGAGTGTCTTCATCTGGGTAGCAGAGATACTGGACTGGTGTGTGTCTGACGGTTGTGGTGGCACAGAGGCCTGGAGAAGTCAGTGTCGATGCAACCTGTTCTGAAGATGAGAGAATCTCAGTACACAGTAGCTGTAGGTGCAGGGAGAAATCCTGACTGATCAGTAGTTACATTAAACTCAAAGCTTCTTTGTATCTGTGTAGAAACATTAACAATGGACTATATATGTAGCATTATGGCTAACGTACCACACCTAGGCTGTTCTAAAATGATGCTGCGTATCACTACACACACAATACTAACACCACATATCTAAGGCTAATGCAACACTTCAGTACTGAACCTAACTTCGTCCTTCACAACTAAACGGTTTCACACAGTCCTCTACACAAGTCTTTAGCAGCTTATATGATCCAATATATGGACCAGTAACCTGCAGGAAAAAAGCCTTCTATACAATAGGGCTGTGATCTACCTACACATATGATGCCTCTGATGGTTCATTCAGATACGCAGTTTAAGCCCCGCCCACCACATTTAATGCCAGTGGGACCGAGGTTATTTACATATTATCAGTCTTTCAGTACAATTCAGATTCATTCAATCACCTTCTAAACTGCTGGGATCCTTCCTGGGTCACATGTTGGGTGAGTGATGGAGTCTATCCCACCGCTCACGTGGGTCAGCAGACCAGGAAACAGACCCTGGTCAGTATAGAGTGATAAAAGGACACCAGGTTTTAATTTTTCATTTGATTGTCTTGGTCTGACCAACATGACATCCATTTTTGGTTTTTGTTTTTTCTTTTGTCTGACCACATGACATCCATGTGTGGTTTCTACACACGAGTGGTCCTAGAAAGGACTCCATCTGAGTCTTACTGACCTTCTAAATAGTCCAAAGGGTGCTGGACATGCTGCTGTAATGATGTTTCATCTCTGGAGTAGCTGCCTAAACGATGTCCATAATGGTCTGCCGCCTGGTCATCTCATCTCCTGTGAGGAAGGGGCACTGACAGAACCATCCTTGAGTGGCTGTAAATGAATGACTGACAACCCGCAGGTAATAGGACAGAGAGATGGCAGCATTGTGGGAGACACAGAGTCCTCAGCAAAGTAGTAAGGTCACCAGGTGCCAGCAGTGAGGGGCTGCAAGTCTAACAGTGGGCGTGCCCACAGGTTAAGGTACCACACCTCTACAGTAAACCTGGTTGTGGGCAGTTTGAACAGAACTATAGTGGGGGACACCATCAGCGTGTGTGCAGAGAGTTCTGCACCGTGCTGGTGCAGGTACACAGTCTGATAGTGATGATGTCCTTCAGCTAATCATGGTGAGTATTGTGATGTCTTCAGAGCTGCTGATGCCTGCAGTCAATGAGCAGAGGCACCTTTACTGCAAGAACGGCCCTCTTTCTCTGTGAGGTGGTCCCTTCTGGATCAGGTACATTAATAGGTTATAGATCTGCCATGTATGAACAGTGTACATTAAGGCTAAGTCCGAGTCTACTTAGAACTAATTCAGGTATCCTTCAAACGTCACCAGTACATGCCCTAGAGTATTGGTAAACCTTAACTTGCTAGCTTAGAGCAACCAGAAGAGCGCCCACCAACTGGGGAGGCAGGCTCTGTGGCTGTGTGCCCACAGTTTGAAAGCACCACCCTCCAGTTACTGGTGATTGTGGCAACACTGAATCGAGACAACTGTAGCGGTGATGAACATCAGCTGTGGGCAGAGTTCTAGACTGCTGGCGTGGGCTCCACCCGAAATGTAGTGTTTGATGTACTTGAGATAAAATCAGGAGCTGTTGACACCATGCAGCTGGTGGGCAGAGTGCACTTAGCTACAAGATACACTAAACTGTTTTGCTGTGAGGGGCATCATTTCTGATGGAGCTTCTATATTAATGTCCATATGTTAATATTCCAAGAAACGCTAACGCCCATATATTAGCATGGAGCAGTGTGCATTAGGCTGGCCAATAGTTTCAGTTAGAGTAATTCAGATATCCTATAAAACACAAGTACATCCCTAGAGTAGTGGGACCAGCATCTCTAAACTGGGGCACCTGGGGGATCCTGGGAATATGCCACCATCTGCAGTAGCAGGGGCTCTAAGGTGTAGGACTTAGTGACCACACAGGAAATGCTGCAACCCTATCGTGGGTGATGCTCCCACAGCTGAAGGCACAAGCTCTCCAGTGGCTCTGGTTGCTTAACATGAAACAGAGACTGCAGTGGTGATTGATGGTTTCAGCTGTGGGCAGGAGTTCTTAGATGCTGCTGGTACCTTCAGGCCTGAGTGTGAAGGCTGTATGGGGATGTCTGTCAGCGTAAGGCATTGGATGCCTGCATCAGGGGCACCATGAGGCAGGGGAAGGGGGGAAAGTGGCACCACGACTGTAAGATGAACAGTCCTCTTTGGCTGTGAGGGGAATCATTGCTTATCTGTATTTATGTACTACAATATTAAATATGAGTCTAGTCAATATATTTACACGAGGCACACTTAGATAAACATCGGGTAACCTTATGCACACTGTGTATCAATAAAATATAAACTTACTGTTTGTCTATTGAAATTGCAGTAATATAGAAACCAGTTTAAACCGTAATAAACTACAGTGCATTAATAAATAATCAACTGATTATAAAAGCACAGAAATAACCAATGCAGGACGTTTATAACATAAACAGGAGCAGCACTACTTTTGAAGGTATCTACCCTTCCAGAGCTCCAGCTCGTGGCTGAATGTGCTGTCGGCCCAGTCTCCACTCTCCCAGTGCAAACAATACCAAAGTACAACCTGAAGCACCTCCTCCAACCTCTGAGGGTATCATCCTGATTTGGGCCTCTCCATAACGGTGTCTAAACGTTCCATGAATTAATTTCTGCTCTTGTGGCTGCAGACACCACTGCTCCAGAGATCATCCCCATAGCTGAAGACATTGCTGCTCCAGTTTCCATTGGAGGGCACCTAAAAATCCCAACACTCCAGAGGCTATCCTCCTGGCTGAAGACACTCCAGTGTCCCATCTTGCAATTGCAGACACCACACAGAGATCCTGACCACAGCTGATGACTGTCCTGCCCTAAAGGTGTCCACAATTCCAGAGCTCATGCTTGTGGTCCAAGGTGCTGGCACTCCAGTCTCTGGCATGTAAGAACTCCTGCCCTCAGCTGGTGCCGTCTCTCTTTAGCCTGACTGTGCTGATCCAGTGTTCCAGCGCAGCTGAAGGTGTAATTCCCAGCTGATGATGCTGCTACTCTCCAGTCTCCTGAAGAAAAGGTCTACAAGCGCATGCCTGAAAGCGCTGCCCTCTATGTGTAGAGCTTCTACCTTCAGGTCTCCAGTGACCCTGCTCACAGTCTGAGGTGCCACTAAACAAGTGTACCTGCACATGGACACTGGTGTTGCTTCTCCAGGACTCCTTCACAGAGCTGACAGAAGTTGTCCCTGTTCACAGTTCCGCTGCTTCAGTGCCTGTACTCTGAGCATCCATCTCAAATGCATTACTGCTGTCCAGCCTGCAGTCACTCCTGGTGCCTCCACATGGCCCAGAGAGTCTTTGCCTATACCAGTAAACATTTTCCCTACAGTTTCTGAGCACGCCAAAAAGCCACTGCTCCAAAACTTCTGAACACAATCCGTAGCATTGTTGCTACAGACTACGGCCCTGAAGGTGACCCCCCCCCCCCCACTCTAACATTCCTTTGCTATGGAAGACACTGCCACTGCAGTCTCCACCACCAACCAAGAACTACTTACTAAAACCAAGGTGGGGTCACCACTAGTCTTAACTCCAGAGAAACAATCTCTAACCTAAAATAGTGCTACTACAGTCTCTATCCCTGTACCAAAAGGAACCAATGCTCCACAGAACTCCTGAAGCCACTACAGCCTCAGTTACTCAAGGTACTGCTGTTCTAGATATCCTACACATAACTGTAGACATAAATGCTACAGTGTCTGTAACCACACCTGAAGCACCTCTACTCACAGATAAAACAGTCAGCTCTGGCTGATAACACTGCCACACCATTCTTCATGCCTCATGATGAAGACAACACTGCGCCACTGCTCAGGTTGAAAGCTTCACTGCCTCAGTCACCACATTATGACTGTGCCCATGGTCGAAACCACCAACACTCCAGAACTCCTTTCCACTGCTGCTGATTCCCCCGTCATGAGGATCTGCCGCTCTAGAAGTCTGCAACAATGCATGTCCTGTAGTCGCTCCTGGGGTCTCCACTCCACAGACTGCTGTCCCTTCTGAGGCTTCCAAGACCATCACCACCTGAAGACCAACACCTGAATTTATGACTGGCCCCCAGCTGTCCATGGCTTCTCAGCTGTGGCTGAAGTTACTGCAGCTACTATTCCTGTGCCCTTTTGGTGCTGTCACTCCACGGGTCCTGACAATAGCTAAATCCATCACCTCTAAGTTGTTGCTACTACCATTTCCTTTACTTTGGATCTCCTGTTGCTGGGCCTTTCAGCAACTCCCAACACTGGAAGACACCGCCATCTCCTTTCCTGTGCCGAAAGGCTCCACAACTCCAATGCCCCGATCCACTGACGCACTGAATGCCGCATTTAAGAGTTACTGTAAACCGTGTCTGACTGATGACCACCATCTCCTCTCATTAACACCACAAAGACAAGAGCTAACGATCAACACAGTATAGAATACACTGTCTAAATATTACAGCCAGAGTAGCATGAACGCTAACGGTGCCCATAAATATGTCTTCGGTTATCGGTATGGCATATCAGCCAGATCTACATTATACAGCAAGACAAGAGTCAAGCCAGAACATCACGACTACAGTGTTGTTGACCCATCAACAACACTCACAGACTTAAGTTAAAGGGTAAGACCACCGATGTACCAGAATTCCAGCAGAACTAAATGGTGAAGAAGCAAAAACAACATTGAGAGTGGTTCCATATGAAACACTCCACTCTAGTCAGGATTGTTCCCAGTGGTGGTGAATGGAACCAGACGTCCGCTTCTAAAAGCTCCCTCACAGAAAGATGTGACATGAAAGGTGGTCCTCCTGGTCCTGCTTGATCTTCTAATGATCTGCCGCAGTCTTCAGGTCAGTGAAGACATCTTTGAAGAACTCCGGGTCATTGTTGATCTTCAGCATCTTTCCACTCATGTGCCAGGTGATAGCCCAAGTCCGCCTCCAGAAGGCATCCCTGTTCTCCTCCGCTATGAAGGCCATGGCTGGGTAGCTGAGCTCATGCCCAATGTAGGCGTATGCCACATAAAGGCAGTTGAGCACCAGAACCTGCAGTTCCTTCATGCTGGACACCTCAGGAGAGACAATGTCACGGCACAGCATGTACAGGAACACCACGCTGCCCGGGGTGATGAATAGATCACGCTGGTATCCACTGAACAGAATGAGGTCGTCCACAACGTGGATCCACCTCAGAGGGTGAGCCGGAGTGAGGTCCTTCAGCAGGTGGCAACGGCGGCACAAGAACTCACCCAGCAGCCTGAGGAGCCTCTTGGTGGAGACACGCTTCAGCACCATCTCGTGCGTGGTGGTAGCCAGCTCTGAGGGCACATCGGCACGTGGGTCCAGGGGTGTGAAGCTGACAGTTGGTTCCTGAGCTCCTGAAGAAGGGCCTTCCCCAGGCTGGGCTTTCTCCAGGTGTTGGTTGGTGGTGATGGTACTCCCAGGGACTCCTTTCAGCTTCTTCCTAGAAGCACGGTCCGTGGTCTTCCTTCTCTTGGTGGAAAGAGCCTCAGGGGCGAGCAAGGTGACGCGTCGTCTCTTGCCTCTTGTCCTGACGTCCATGTGAACAGGTGATGAGATGACGTGGTCCATCCTGTTGTCCACTTGATTGAAGTGTGTTGGTGTGGAGTCCTGTCCACTTGTTTGGTTTTTGTTGGTGTCTGGATTTGGGTACACTTGGAGTGGAGTGTTGGTGTGTTTGTGTGTGGGGTGTGTTGGTGTGTGGAGTGTGCTTGTGTGAGGTGAGTGCTGGTATGTGGAGAGTGTTGGTGTGTGGAGGGTGTTAGTGTGTGGAGAGTGCTGGTGTGTGGAGGGTGTTTAGAAGAGTGGAAGTGTTAATAAATGGAGTTAAGTGAAAATAGAATCTGAGGAGGGAAAAACACATATAAATGTTAAACCTAAACACCAAACAGCAAACCGGTTAACCAACCTGAGACTTCCCCATAACCAGTTCATATAACTCAGTTCATTATAGTGTAAATACACCCATCAGCCCTAACATTAACACCACCTCCCTGTGTCTACACTCACTGTCCATCTTATCAGCTCCACTGACCATATAGGAGCACTCTGTATTTCTACACTTACAGACTGTAGTCCATCTGTTTCTCTGTACTTAGTTACCCTGTTCTTCAATGGTCAGGACCCCCACAGGACCACCACAAAACCAGTGTTATGGGGATGATGGTGCTCCTATATGGTCAGTGGAGCTTATAAGATGGACTGTGAGTGCAGATACAAGGAGGTGGTGTTAATATAATGGCTGATGGGTGTAAGTGTAAATAAATGAACACCTTCTCTACTGAACACACGTCTGCACACCGTAATGCACCATTACTGGAAATCACAGGAAAGTAGAAAGGTCATGTGGCGAGTGCTGAAGTTCTGGTACATGTAGTGTTTACTCAGTAAATGAATAGAAACCGTGCAGTAAAATTAGCAGGACTGTGGAGGTGTTGGGGTTAGTGATGTGGCAAAGATGTCATATATGATACTGCAGGACATTTCCACGATACACAATATCCATCACATCATTCAGCTTTTCTGAGATTTGATAAGTCGGGACACAGACCAAACAGAACCTGCTCTGTGAGATACACAACACGGACTGATTTAAAAGAGACCAAATTCTGCTCACTGTGTAACACGTGTAAGGAGTTAGTGTGTTTAGGTACTGACCATATACACACCACACTCAGAAAAGCCTATTGTGACACACAGTACCAGTCAAACGTCTAGACCCACCATCTAAATAGATGTAGTTGGTGATCTTAAAGACTCTACAGTCTTACACTCTACAGCTCCAACAGATGAGAGTCCAAAACTGTCCATATCCTGATATACTCCATATACACTTGATGTACCACAGTATCATATTTCTCCATATCTCCACCTCTAATATGTATTTACTGGTGTAAAAGCTTTGATCTCTTTTTCTGTACAGTGTAAAAGCTCTAGTTCTCCTTCCAGTTTAATAAATATTCATGATGGAAAGACCAATAGGATTGCTTCAGACCTGCTTAGTAATAAACCTTGTTTCATCAGCTCCACTGCAGGTTAAGGAAGGTCATTCATCCTCCTGTAACGTTCCATTTTGGAGGGTTTTAAGGTGGACTGTATAATTCCATGGGTGCTGTTTTATAGTTTCATGTCTTCACTATATCAGTCGTGGCTGCTGGGTCAGTCAGGTAAAGATATAAGGCCTATCACTGCTTACGTCACATGGGCTCCAAAGCTAGCTAGCTAGATATTAGCTAAAAGTATCCCTACTGTCAAAACCCAAAAAGACCTTTTAAGAGACCCTTGATACAATCAATGGGATTACAGGGTGTTCCTTGATATGAGCCCACATCAGTGATTTTAAGCCTGGATTAAGATAGGAGAGAATTCCAGTCAGGTAATCTCAAGGTCAGGATTGTCTCTCAGACACTAAAGGGTGCTCCCGAGTCCAGAATGAAGATGTTCGTATGGAGCTGTTGTGTTTGTGTGTGTGTCGTAAAGCGTTAATATAGCATTACTGCTGCTGAGTGCTGATTGGCTGATCACCTCAGTGACATGCTTTGGATTGGTCAGTATTAAAGATCCCATAACCTCCATCTTTCCTGCATATTGTTTTCTGCACTGTGGTCAATGAATAAAGCTTTCAGGAGTCAAAAACAGCCAGAATGATTATTATAAACAACCACTGTACCTTTACGGTAGTACTTTTTACCTTTAAGGTACTTTTTACCTTTAAGACTGCTGTATGTAAATTACAAAGACTATGTATGAGACAGAGAGGCTCTGAGTTTCTCTTCATGGACTGAATGGGGAGTGAAAGTAATGCTGAGTAATGGGAATCTGGTTTTCCATGATAAGGACTCTTTAAAATGATTAACCAGCTCCATACGAACCCGTTTATTTTGTACTGTCTCCGAAGCGCCCTCTAGTGTCTGACCTAGCACACCACATTAATGAGTGAGCGTAGGTTCTCCTCCCTGTCTGAACCAGTGAGAACCCAACACACCAATCATCATCATCATCATCATCATCATCATCTAGCGGCTCCATCACGTGCAGGACCGGAGAACTAACTGCACACAAGAGCCGTTTCTAGAGTTGAACGGCAGGAGGTGAACTTCCGGTGGGTTTGCTCTCCTCCAGCTCTGACCGGAAGTGAGTTCGATGATAATAAAGATGTATTTTGTGGGTGAATGCAGTAACAGAGAGGAGCTGGAGGAGTGTAGGAATGTGGTACAAACCCTTATGTAGCTGCTGTGTGGAGGTTGAAGGAGGTGAAGGAGGTAAAGGAGGTGAAGTTTTGCTGCAGAGAAACTTTCAGAGGTTTTTCGTGTCTTTGTTTTGGTCGCTGTTAGGCGGTCTGAACGCTGGAACGTCGCTATGGAGACGGTCAGGATGGCAATTACGTAACTATAAACAACCTGTACAGTAAACAAACTCCAGCATAACCGCTATCATATATTCATTTATTACTTGTTTATTACAGTATATTTGATGTATTTTCAGTTTTTAGATTTAAATTTTCCCCAATAACAATAAACAATCTGTACAATAAAAACATCATTTATTCATCATTCATTAGTTTTACATATCTTAAAGCGTATATCACTTTTAAATACGGCTTAATTTCAAATAACAGTAATTACATTAATACATTTATTAAAATTAAAATATTAAAAAAATACCTTTACTAAATTAATGAATAAAGTCCATATGTGCAATAAATAAATCATACTATATTTATTATAGTTTAGCAGTGTTACAAATCTTATATCTCATATGGCTTTTAAACAAAGTGAAAGTAATTAAGCACAAACCATCCGATAGATAAATAAATAAATATTTTAAAATATATTTCCTGCTATTATTAACTTTTAAATACAATTTTTTTTACAAAATCTATGTACAGTAAATAAATAAAAAAACAGTTATGTCGTACATTAAGGTTTTATTTAGTTTTTTTGCTAAGTGTATTCCAATAAGCATAACCAATGTGTACTTTAAAAAAACATTTTAATTAAATTATATTTTGAGATATTTAACCTTTTTTATATTTTAATCACGTTTAAATACAGACTTTACATAATAAATCAATAAAACAATGTAACAAAAAAATATGGAACAACGTCAGATTTTTAAATAGTTTAGTTTTTTTTTTTATTCTTTCCATATACAGCTTAATGCCAATAATAATAACACATTCAAATCATTAAAAAAATATAATCCTGTAATTTAATCTATTTTAAACATTTCCAGTAACATTAAACAATGTTCTGTCAGGGCATCCCAGCATAGGCAGTCTTGGGACAGTTCTCACGCCGGCCACCAGAGGTCCAACTCACCAGAATTCTGAGGATTCTTGCTCCTGCTCCCTCTCACCTAGCCCCTCCCGCACCTGCCCTCTCTCACCTGCTTCCCATCCCAACTAATTATCCTTCCCTTTAAATGGCCTTTGCCTTCCTAGGTATTTGTGGAGCATTAACCACCGTACTGTTTGAGGTGAAGAGCCTCAGTTTCTGAATTCTTTAAATAATCCTGATTCTTGAGGCCTCCGGTCCCTTTTCCCCTAGGGTTTTTGTGGTTTGTATTCTTTTGATTCTTTTTTTATTATTCTGGGCTTTTTCCATTTTTGAGATTTTTGCTTTGTTTTTTGAGAACTTTAGAGGTTTATACATTTTTTTTGCACCCTTTTTCATTTCACCTCTTTTTTTCACGCAAGCTTTGTTAATAAATCCTACTTGAAAATGTTAAATTGTGTATTTACTTTATATTTTAAGTTTTTATTGATTTTTGGGTACAATAAAGTCTGTTCAATAAATACAGCATATCATTCTAGTTATTAATTATATTATTTAATATTTTAATCACTTAAATACAGCCTATTCACAAATATTCATAATAAATAAATAAAAATGCAACTGTGTTTCTAAAATATAATTTTGTCAGAAACAAAGAACCAGAACAGATGTACGCAGAGCTAAAAGTCAGATGGGCTTTATTAAGCACACGAGTAAACAAACACAGCAACAACACACGGACAAACAAAGTTCAATGGTCCAAGTCAGAGAACATGCAGAGGTCAAAACCAGAGTAGGCAAGCAAAGTTGAAGGGCTAGGCAAGAGAATGGTCTAGGTAACAAAAAAAAAGGTCAAAAGGTTGATAGCCAAAGAGTGGATCAAGAGAAAAGCCAACAAGGGATAAACAAAAGGAGAGGTCAAAGCCAAAGGGAGAGTCAAAAGCCAGAATCAGAATAAACAGAGGAGAAAACGCTCAGAAATACAAACCAGGTTTTGCAAAACTTTGCAATGAGGAAGTGTTTGAGTGGGGTGTATATACTGAGGCTAAGTGGCTGCAGCTGTACTAAAATCCAGGTGACCTAGAGCGGTGCTGATTGGATGGCTGGGGTCATGTGGGAATGATGTCATCGGATAATACACTCTGGGAAGTGGAATCCTGAAGAGTGGAGGAGCCGGGGAAACCCGGAAGCGTGACAAATTCAAGATTTTGTTCCCTTTAAAATGTTGGTTTTTTTCTTAATTGTTTATTCCAATTTAACATTAAACAAGGTATACAATAAACAAATGATAAAATAATGTTACCATATCTTTATTATTTCATATTTTAAAGTTTTAGTTAAACAATTCCAATACAAAATGTATTTTACATAAAATTTTATCTGCATTGATTATCAGATAAACAGTTTTATCCAGTACATGTACAGTAAATAAACAGGCAGTTTCTTCATTTGGTAAATACTATATAAATATATGGTTATTATTAAACTAGATCCATCATAATGTAGTGATTCTCCTTCTCCTGTAAAGGTACTAGTTTGACGGGGTTGGGTTATAAATGTGTGTATAATAGAAACACATGATGTGGAAATGATTTAAACTCCATATTGAACTGGATATGGCATAAACATCAAACACTGAAACTGAGGAGTAGAAGCCCATATAGAAACAGGTCTGAGATGATGAGACTGATAAAGGTGAGTAAGGCTAAACACACCTGCTGGAACATCTCTCAGCTATTCAGGTGAACTAGTAACAGGTGAGTAAACTGATGGGGTATAAGGAGCCTCCCAGAGAGGCAGAGTCTCTCCAAAGGACAGATTGGGAGAGGTCAGCACCAGTGGGGGACTGTTTGAAGGTCAGGGGTGAAAACATAAACAGGGCACCTACAGGACGACACAGGGCTCACCAGCGCTATGAGCTATGGAGCATCATGTATGATGGAATAGTCGTCATTTGGGCTGCAGGACTAAAGCTGACAGTGATGTGATGGAAAAGGTGGAATCAGAATTTACAGTGTTCTCAGAGCTAAAGAGCAGAGGGACCCTCCGGGTCATTACCAGTGCACAACGCCAGCATCTGGCATGGTGTTTGTTGGGGGGCATTAGTGCACATAGCCTGGGTGACCTGCACATCTGTGAAGCTCTATTAATGCCCACCTCTGGCTTTAGTTCATGCTTTCCACAGTATGGTAATGTATCTCACATAAACATATGCAGGCTGTATGTATGTGTGGTCACTCTTCTGAGCTTGAGAGGTCTGGAGGTCTATGGGGTCTTTTCTAAACATGGTCTTGTTGACTGACGAGGTCACTAATGTCCAGTTTCAGGATGTTAAAGATGTTTGAACTCTTTAAACCGACCCACTAAATCCTGAACCCTGAAAAGTCGATGTGCTGATGCAGCAGATTTGTTCACTATTCAGTAACAGTTGAACAGGCTTTAGTGTGAAATGCATTGTGGGAAACGTAGACTCTGACTCAGTAACTCTAATGTTGGAGGTCAGTCTATGTAGAGTACTGAGGGAAGAGAAACAAACTGCTCTGGAATCCATCTTGTACTGTATTCACACACACAGTGCACTGGGAAGAGTTCCTGAGTGCTGCTGTGCGTGGTTTTAAGGTGGAGTTCAGTCCAATTAGAAGTCAGTCAACAGTACCCAGCCTCAGTCCTCCGGATGTGATTGAGATTGATCTTCAGCATTGTGAAGAACATCAAACACCACACTGTGATTTGTATATACAATATTTACATCAGATTTATTGTACAGTAAATAACCACTCTAAACAGATACATACAGATTATTGAAGATCTGAAAACATCTCACATCATCACAATCAGCATCAGATATTATATACAGCTATGTACAACAAATCTAGCCTTAGTTCCCATTCCTGCAGCTTAAAGGGGAACTCTGCAGATTGTTTATCCCTCCTCCATGAACGGATTTTAAAAACACAGTCTCTAAAGTAATAGAAAAAAAAGTTCCAGACATCTGGCAGCATGTTCATAACCATTTCATGGAATACAGTTCAGTAAGGCAGCTTTTAGAGGTGGACGTCTGGTTCCAATACCCAACCCTGTGAACAGTTCTGATGCAGGATGTTTCGGGGCATTTCCCAGCAAACCCCTCTGAACGACGGTTTATCTTTAATTATGCAGAGAAATGAATGGAATTCCTCTTTAGGACTCTACAGGTGGATCACAGCTTGGAATGTTTCGGTGTATAGTAGACGACAGTGGGCATTGAGGAGATGACTTTACTGGATCTTGGGCTCAGGAACGGCTCAAATGCAGACCATGAAAACTGCTGCAAATCCAACGACAACAGCAATGTCCACAGGTGAAGTATCCTCCTCTCCAGTGATTCGGATCATCGACGTTAAGCAGAGCCTGTAACGGTGACACGACCTGTGGAGTGCTGATGGCTTCAGGTGTGTTCATGGTGTCCCATAGTGGTGATGTCTTCATCTGGTAGCAGGAGATCTGGACTGGAGGTGTCTGACGGTGTGGTGGGCACAGAGGCTGGAGAAGTAGTGCAGCACCTGCTGGAAGATAAGAGACTCTCAGTACACAGTAGCTGTAGGTGCAGGAGAAATCCTGACTGATCAGAGTTCATTAAAACTCCTACAAAGCTTCTTTATTTATATAGAAACTTTAACCATGGACCTATATATTAGCATTAGGCTAACTTAGCCACACCTAGGCTGTTCTAATGCATGCTGTGTATCACTACACATACAATACTAACAACACAGATAAGGCTAATCAGCACCTCAGTACTGAACACTAACTTCAAACCGTTCACCAGTCTCTAAAATCTATGCAGCTCATATGATCCATAGATGGACAGTAACCTGCAGAAGAAAGCCTTCTAATACAATAGTGCTGTGATCTACTAACACATATGATGCCTATGATTGTTCATTCAGAATAGGGCAGTTTAGTCCCGCCCACCACATTTAATGCCAGTGGGAACTGAGGTTATTTACATATTATCAGTCTTCAGTACAATTCAGATTCATTCAATCACCTTCTAAACTGCTGATTTCTTTTGGTCTGACCACATGACATCCATGTGTGGTTTATACACACTAGTGGTCTAGAAAGGACCCATCTGAGTCTTACTGACCTTCTAAATATTTTGAAGGGTGCTGGACATACTGCTGTATGAAGTCCATCTGAATGCGCTCCTAAATGTCTCCGTGGTCTGCAGCTGCTCATCTCTCCGGCTGGAAAAAAAAAGCGGGAAAAAAAGGGAAAAAAACATAGGAGGAAGGGGAACTGGACAGAACCATCTTGGGAAGCTGGAAAGAAAGACTGACAGCGCAGGTAGAGGACAGAGAGATGGCAGCATCGTGGGAGATACAGAGGCCTCAGCAATGAGAAGGTCACCAGGTGCAGCAGGAGGGGCGGCAAGTCTAACAGTGGCGGTGCCCACAGGTGAAGGTGCCACCTCTACAGTAACCCTGGTTGTGGCAGTGGAACAGAGACTGTAGTGGTGACACCATCAGCTGTGGGCAGGAGTTCTGCAGTGCTGGTGCAGGTACACAGTCTGTAATGATGATGTCTTTAGCTATCATGGTGAGTATTGTGATGTCTTCAGAGCTGCTGATGCCTGCAGTCATGAGAAGAGGCACCTTACTGCAAGAACCGCCCTCTTTCTCTGTGAGGTGGATCCCTTCTGATCAGGTACAGTAATAGGTCTATAGTTCTGCATGATGAACAGTGTACATAGGGCTAGTCTGAGTCTAACTTAGACTAATTCAGTTATCCTTCAACACCAGGTACATGCCTAGAGTACTGGAAACCTTACTTGCTCGCTAGAGCAACTAGAGAGCGCCACCAACTGTAGAGGCAGGGTCTGTGGTGTGGTGCCCACAGATGAAAGTACCACAATCTCCAGTGACTGACTGTGGCAGTGAAACAGACACTGTAGCGGTGATAACGTCAGCCTGTGGGCAGGAGGTCTAGAGTTTGCTGGCGGGGGTACACACGACTGTAGTGGGTGATGTCTGGCAGATACAGGCAGGAGCTGTTGACATCCACCTGCAGCTGTGGGCAGGGGCACCTTAGATACAAGATAACCTGAACTGTTTTTGCTGTGAGGGGAATCCATTTCTGATGGAGAATTCTATATTAATGTCATACTGTTAATATTCAAAGAAACGCTCACGCCTATTATTAGCATTGAGCAAGTGTGCATTAGGCTGGCCAATGTTTCAGTTAGAGCAATTCAGATTATCCTACAAACCCAAGCACATGCATAGAGTAGTAAACAGCAGTGATCAGGGGGCAGGGGCTTAGTGACCACAGGAACTGCTGTGGCCTAACGTGGGTGATGCCCACAGCTGAAGGCGCCACCTCTCCAGTGGCCCTGGTCAGTAAAATGAAACAGAGACTGCAGTGGTGATGGGTTCAGCTGTGGGCAGGAGTTCTAGAGTGCTGGTACCGTCAGGTATGGGTGTGAAGGCTGTAGTGGGGATGTCTTCAGCTAAGGGCATTGGACGCTGCACAGAGGCATTGAAAGTGCACCATGACTGTAAGTCCATCTTTGGTTGGTGAGGGGGATCCTTGCTAATATGTAATTTATGTAACACTACAGTATTAAATATGTAGCCCAAAGCGCTGCACTTCAGTTCTCTATGCGCTCTGCATTACCACTTTCTAGCCTGAGCCAGAGGTTGACCTCTGCCTACAGAAGATCATGCCCACATCCCTGAAAGTACTTTATTCCATGTCTGCATCAGAAAGCAACCTAGAGCGTCACAATGCACCTAAAAGACACTACCCCCTCCAGCACCAATGCTCCTGACTGAAGGCACTGCCAGTCCAATGTTTTCAGCAGTCAACCCTGCAGAACTCATTGATTCAATGTTACCCTGAGTACATAGATGGCGAGATGCCCTCCATTATACATCACCAAACCTATAGACGTAACACTGTAATTTCCCTAAAGCAGCATCACTATAGAAACTCTGCTTATAGGTGAAAGGTAAATCTCCATCCTCCGTGTCTGTGCTTGATTGCACTGGGCATGTAAGAACTCCTGCCCTCTCAGCTGGTGTCGGGCGCTTTATTCTGACTGTGGCTGATCAGTTGTTCCATCGGCAGCTGAAGGTATAATGCCCAGCTGATGATGCTGCTGGGACTCCCAGTCCTACCTGAAGACAAGGTCTACAAGCCATGCCCGTAAAGCGCTGCCTCTGTAGAGCTTTCTACCTTCAGGTTCCTCCTGTGGGCCCTGGCTCACAGTCTGTGGGTGCCAACTAAACAAGTGGTACTTGCACACGGTCACTGAGTGTTTTGCTTTTCCAGGACTCCCTTCACAGAGCTGACAGAAGTTGTCCCTGGTCAACAGTTGCGCTGGCTCCCAGTGTCTGTACTCCACTTGGCTCAGAGAGTCTCTGTCCTATACCAGTAAACATTTTCACTACAGTCTCTGAGCACGCCAAAAAGCACTGCTCATAGTAGCCGACTGCTGCAAAACAGTCGTCTGAACACAATCCGTAGCATTGTTGCTACAGAAACTACTGCCTGAAGGTGACCGCCATTCTAGCAATTCCTTTGCTATGGGAAGACACTGCACTTCACTGCAGTCCTCCACCACCAACCAAGAACTACTTACTAAAACCAAGGTAGGGGTCACCACCTAGTCCTCAACACCAGAGAAACAATTCTCTAACCTAAAAGTAGTGCTAGTACAGTCTCCCATCCCTGATCCAAAATCAATCAATGCTCCACAGACTCCCTGGAAGCCACTACCAGCCTCAGTCCTGCCAGAGGTTTCCACTACTCTAACACCTTTGCCCATCCTTGGCAACAACTGTAACATGGACAGTTGATGGCACCGCGTGTTACAGTCATACACATACCTGTTTACAGCATCTTACTACAGCCTAAAGGTCTGCTGATGTAGATATCCTACATATACTGTAAGACATAAATGGGCTACAGTGTCTGTAGCCACACCTGAAGCACCTCTACTCCAGGTGAAACATCAGCTCTGGCTGCTAACACTGCCACACCATTCTTCATGCTCATGATGAAGACAACAACTGTGCCACTACCTGCTCAGTCACAAGGTTGAAAGCTTCACATGCCTCAGTCACCACATTATGCTGGTGCCCATGGTCGAAACCACCAACACTCCAGACGCCTACCCACTGTGCTGATCCCACCGTCCATGAGATCTGCCGCTCTAGAAGTCTGCAACAATGCATGTCCTGTTCGCTCCTGCGGTCCTCCCTCCACAGACTGCTGTCCCTTCTGAGGCTTCCAATACCATCACCACCCTGAAAGACCAACACCTGTAAGGTTATTGATTTTTGGCCCCCAGCTGTCCCATGCCTTTTCAGCTGTGTGCTGAAGTTACTGCAGCTACTATTCCTTGCCCTTTTGGTGCTGTCC
Source organism: Prochilodus magdalenae (assembly GCA_024036415.1). Classification (NCBI taxonomy): domain Eukaryota; kingdom Metazoa; phylum Chordata; class Actinopteri; order Characiformes; family Prochilodontidae; genus Prochilodus; species Prochilodus magdalenae. The sequence continues at coordinate 20,127 of JAMWET010003007.1, forward strand.
ACTCCATGGGTCCTGACAATAGCTGAATCCATCACATCTATGTCCAAGCTTTGTCCATCGTTGAGGCTTGTTTGCTACTAAAACCCCCCCCCCCATTCTTCCTTTACTTTGGATCTCCTGTTGCTGGGCCTTTCAGCAACTCTCCAACACTGGAAGAAACTGCCGTTCCTTTCCTGTGCCTAAGGCTCCACCACTCCATGCCCCGATCCACTACGCACTGAATGCCGCATTTAAAGAGTTTACTGTAAACCGGTGGTCCTGACTGATGACCACCATCTCCTCTCATTAACACCACAAAGGACCAAGAGCTAACGATCAACACAGTAGAACACACTGTCCTAAATTCGCAGCCAGAGTATCATGAACCTACCGGTGCCCATAAATGTTCTTCGGTATCGGTATGGCATATCAGCCAGATCTACATTATACAGGCAAGACAAAGCCAACATTCACTCTACTTACCAATCAACAAATCTCACGACTTAAAATACT